>OX422141.1:102361566-102533977 GCA_949129095.1 Volucella bombylans | reverse complement strand
GGGGCTTTAGCAAATGCAACGTAAGAGATAATCATCTCCTGGACTTCATACTATCGTCTCACCTGGCTGTCAACAATGTTGGATCTAAGCCAATTTTTGTGATGAGCGTAAGACAGCAACTAATCGACTTATCTTTATCCAACAGGTATGCTAAGGAGACTACTAGCTGAAAAGCATTATCGGAGATATCCATGTCAGACCATGTCATCGAATTCAGAATCGGATATGAGGTCTCGACCTTGTTGAAGAGGAGGAGGCCGCACAAAACCAACTGGACATGATTTAAAATGGTGCTCGACAAATATTGTACAATAACGCTCCCCCTAAGCTCAGGACAAAATAAAAAGCTAGAGGAAGCTGTTCAGAACCTGAGCGGTACCCTTGCATGTTCAGCTATTAGTAAACACAGAACTGCAGTGTCATCGTAAAGAATTCAGAAAACTTCTAAACAGGTCATATAAGACTGATTTGGAGGAAAAAGAATTTCGCAGAACGCCTCTTACAAAGTTTTTTACGAAAAGATCGGAACTATTGGTGAAACCAGTAGACTGGTCAAAGGAGAAGAGAAACCATGCTGGAACCACTCAGAAAATCTGATGGTACCTATACTGAGTCGAAAGCAACGACTCTGTCTCATGCTTGAGTCTTGTTTCCCAGGCAACCTAATCGGAACCAGCTCACAACTAGTTCCTATTACCCCCTGGTGGTGGGGGTAAACAGGGGTTGCCCGCCAAGCGTCTTTCTGTCTCCACTGCTATGATGCATGTTGGTCAACTCACTGCACAATGCACTCAACAGTTCTAACGCCTATGTACAATCATACGCGGGTGATGTAGCTGAACAGATGTCTCATGTTTTTTAACGTAAGTACCTGCCGTGTGGGCTTAAACTTACGGGATGCCCATACATCCATGGGAGCAAGGATACGCCTTGCCATCGCTCTCCAATAACTTTCACTATTTTTGATACCAAATTGGAACTGTGTTGCCGGCACAAGTTCCACCCTTGGTATGAGTCGAGGCCGACCTAAAACCTCTTACTGCTCTTAGGGTCACAGCACCCAGCACTTATTGCAACTCCACATTGAGTCAACCAAAGGAAAACCAAGGAAAACCAAAGGAAAACCATAGGAAGACTCTTTCCCGCGATTTTGGGTTTAAACCACAGCCACCATGACGCTCCCACAAGGGGGCCTACCTCTAACAAGTCAGGCCCGGACCGAGATCCGGGGGGCTCCTGACTTCCATGGTACCGTGATTTAAGTCCTGGTAGGGACTACCGGTGGTCCAGCCGCCAACAAGACCTATGACCGGCAGCTTGTGACTGATCAAATCGTAGCAACCTTCGGTAGCGTCATCTGAAGATGTTTACGATAAGACCAGTACTTTGCTCTGCCCCCGTTCATTATTAGACAACGTCATTAAAGGGCGAAGCCTTGATAATTGGGCGGGGGCCCGATGTAGCTGAACAGCAACTGTCAGCTCTAAAGCGCAGGCAGCCCCAGACGTGATCGACGACCGGTGCACTAGTGGAGCTTTGATGACCTTACGCGTCGGCTGTCTTATGACTCTTATTTTATGGACATGCCGTCTGATCCAATGACACCAGAACTCGCAACTCCTGTTGCGGAAAATACGCGAAATACTGGTTTAGGCCAGAATTTGAGCCAAGAAAGGAATGCAGTTGGGTCTTCACGGACGGCTCCAAAACCAATATAGGATGTGGAGCTGGTTGGAGGACGACAACGTTAGGTTTCACTTCACGTTAGAAAAGCTCGCATCTGTCTTTACGCAATCCTGATGGAAGCAAGCTACATTGCGGAAAAACGGTGGAGGTGGCAAAATACTAGCATCAGTAGCGACAGTTAGGCTGCGCTTACTGTCGCATCAGGCTGCAGGTACTCGGCGCTCACGTGCTGGGTGCACGTGACACCTTGTCACTAAAGCGCTTCATCTTTCTTCGTAAGACTAAACGATTTCAGTAAAAGGAACTTACGAAGAGTAAAACGAGAAAGATCCTGTGAGATTACACTCCAAAACCAAACGTGCACTCAGCGAGAAGTAGACGCTTTTATCAGAATTCATTCGGCCAGACAACAATTAAAGCATAACTATGATCAGAATTTTGAATGGGAATATATTGTTTGCATGTGAATCGCCCTAATAGCGATGATTCACTGCTATGGCGCATGTTAGTTAAGAAGAAGGGTGCTGAGTGGCCTGACCCATTTAGTGCTGAAATGACTCATAATCACTTCATCATCATCAATATGTAATGATATTGGTAAATTAAAATCTCCAAACGAAGTAATATTTGTGCCCAAATTATCTAAATAATTTTTTGCTGGATTCCTCTTCTAAATGGAAATTCCCACTCGCTTACAATGAGTAGAGCTTCAACCAAGCATTTCTCCTCTGTTGGGCTAAAATCAGTTGGAGTGCCGACATTTTTACGATGCAAATTTTTAAATCCGTTTATCAGTGTTTCCTTTGCTACTCGTATATTAAATTGACTCGAAGCTTTTGTAATGGACGACTCTTTTCGTTCAATGTTTGCAATAGTTGGTGACAAAAGAGATAAGATGAAGTAAAGAGAGACAATAAATATTACTAACTAATATATAAGGTAAATATCGGCAACTTCTCGGCGTATAGAAAGGGGTTGTAAATTTATAAGTTTCAGCCAATTAGTGTATGGCGGTAAGTTTCGGCTATCATACCAGGGAATACCACGTAAAGCAAATCGTAAAAACCTGCGGAGGATGTGAATTCTGTAGTAAGAAGAGGCCTAACAAAAGTCGTGTAAAGAGATTTGGTAACACAAGGATTGGATAGTCCTTAGACTAGCGATTGATGAAGCCAAGGGCAGAGTTGTTTTTTTATCATATTATTAATGTGAGAACGGAAATTGAGTTCCTTATCACAGATAACACCTAAATCATGCAACTCATTCACTAGGAGAACAGGCAAACTAAAGATAAGATAGCAGTGAGATGAAGTAGGAGGGCGCTTATGGGTATAAGTTATTGCCTGACACTTATTGATGTTAAGCTCAAGGAAATTCTTCTGACACCAAGTACAAAATCTGTCTAGATCTTTCTGCAGTACTAGACTGTCTGAGGAAGATGATATACAATATCTAAAGATTTTCATATAATCTTCGTATACAGATACGTATGAATTTGTAATGACGCAATCAACATCATTGATAGTCAGAATAAATAATAAGGGACCAGGGTGTCTGCCTTGAGGGACACCAGAGGAGACTTTAATTGAGTCAGAAATCATGGAGCTAAAGGGAACATTGTATTGGCGTTCATTTAAATAGGGTTAAACCCACGTTATTAAGCTTATGTGGAAATCAAGAACCTTAAAATTAAGAATAATAATAATTAATATATCATGAGAAATTCTATCAAGGGCTTTGGTGAAATCGGTGTCAATCGCTTGAACTTCATTTCCAGACTCTAGTGCACACAAAGTGATTTATACGAATTCTTTATTTAAGTTGATGGTTGTAGGTCTACCTTCGAGAAATTCATGCAGGTTTTGGGAAACAATAGATTTACAATGAAAAAGCATTATGTCATAAATAATGCTCTCAAAAAGCTTAGGTATGCAGGACAGCTTAGCAATTGGTCGATAGTTAGAAATATCATCTTTGCGATGATATTTTGTGTAAGGAGTAATAAAAGACATTTTCCAGGATGAGGGAAATAATCCCTGTGTGATAGAAAGCTGAAAGAGAGCTGTAAGAGTTTGGGCAAGATGCATTTCACATGTCTTTAAAAATCTAGGGGGGAGATCATCAGGTCCAGCAGAATAATCATCTTTAGGGTTTAATATTTTATCTTTAACTTTCTTTAAAGCTATAGACACTGATTTCAAGATTGTTTGTAGGTAGCTATTTAAGTGGAAAAATTAAGAATGGTCTGGGCCTTGGGCTGGAATGGCTAACATTTGGCTAAAAAAAATTGCAAAGGGATTTGCAATAATTTGGGACCGCTCGAGGACTTATTAAGAAAATTCAGGGATGGTGGATAATTATCCGATTTAATTTTAGTTTTGATGAATTGAAAGAGTCATTTGGGGTCGGAAATGTGTGTGTGGTCCATTTAGTTTAAATAGTTGTCATAGAGAGTTTGGCAAAGTACAAAGAAATTTATTTAGGCAGACTGCTAGTAGAACAAATCGGCGACCCAACGCGATTTTAAGTAAATATATGAGAGCTTATTTCTCTTGTTAAAAATTGCTGTATAAAAGGATGTGAGAGCATTATTAACCGTAAGGTTACGATTATCGTAGAGTTTAATTAAAGTTTAAATTGACCATACTGTGGAGGCTGTTTAGTTTGGTGTGGTTTGCCCTATGAAAATTAAAACTGTAAGAATACTCATAGGAAACGGGATTAAGAGAAAGGGGAGTGTGGTAACTATCCAACTTAGAGAGAAAATGTCTACTTTCTAAAACGACATACCTGTATGTATCAGTGGCAAAGACAAGGTCAAGTTGTCTGCCACTTTTAATGGTGACCAGAGTCAGTAAGGCAGTCGATGAAAAGATTTTCTTTATCAGAGGTGGGATTTGTTGCAGTAAAGAAGGACTGGTCCTTTGGGCCCATAGAAGCTTCGGTAGATTCAAATCGCCTAAAAAATGAACAACTTCGTTGCGATCATCATTAAAAATACAATCGACTGCATCAACAGCTAGCTGGTAACCATGAATTCGTAGAGAAGACCGAACATAGCAGCAACAAATATATAGGTTGCGCTTGCAAATAGGAATTCCAGCGCAAACAAATTCAAAGAATGCGGTGGCGATTTTTTAAAAGGTCTAGACTGAGTTTATAACTAGAAGTATACCACGGCCATATAAATTCCAATCAATGTCGCTGCGCAAATCAATGTCTTGGAAACACAATTCATTATTCTTAATATTCTTAATAATTAGGCGTGAGATGTGTTTCTGTGAGGGCAGGAATGTCGTAGAGCAGAATTTGCGAATTAAGATATATAGCAGAGATCTCAGGTCGTAATCCTTTTACGTTTTGATAATAAAGTGACAGACATTTGGTAGGCTTCGCAGAAAATTGAGCTGCAGATTAGGAGCGATGGTAGTTTTTGAAACTAGACCGTGTTCTCTGAAGATGTAGTATGCATTTGGAACTTACGTGAGATGCAAAAGAAGAGCGATCATTAGCCACGTCATCAGGAGTAATATCTAATTGCTCATGAAAATGTATAAAATGTTGCAGCAGATCATTAAGATTAGTGGGGTGGCTTCTTACGGAATGGAAACCATTGAATTGGTTTTCGTTATACCGCCGATAAAGACAAATCATGTAGGTAGGTAAGCGAGATATAAACGAACATATAGTTTTTTTATAGCACGTTTGGCTCTTATCTAGTTAAACTAAGACGTTTACCCTGTGCTGCTTACTCAAAGCCTTTTTCAGAGAAAGGAAGTCATATTTTTTTGCAACTTGAGTATCAGTGTGTATGTTGTTATGGATACTATTGTATTTAGCAAAATATCCGGTGTTTGCGAGAATCAAAGGCCAGTCTCTTTACCCGCCGCACTACATTTGAATAACAAAAGAGAATTCTAGAAATAGGGTTTTCTATAAAATGTCTTGACGATTCTGGATATGCCTCAGCAGTAACGGCAGCAGACTGCTTCCTGACGTTTTAGTTCACTTCGATGTGAAAGTAACACCGACAAAAAAAAAATAAAAATACAGAAAAAATTCTATATAAGTATCATAAGGGTACTATAATTAACTTCTGATATGGTGAATGCCGGCACTATAGGAAGTTTGTCACTGAAACCTTAACTAGGAATAGTTGATAAATTATAAATTCCTTTTCTGAGAAACCTATTCCGACAGAGAATTAAATAAGGGCCAGCGGATTGAATTTGATGACCCTTACATTTTCTAGTTATTGTATCCTGTCCGAATTGATTTGGAAACTTTAACGGTTACCTATCTGTTGTATACTACGAGTATATATGGGAACAGACAGAAAAATTCAAGAAAATCACGTGCTAGCCTTATTCCAGATTCACTGTGTTCTCGCGTAATGGTTTTGTCCTAATACCCTTTTCCTGTCATTAAAGTTGCCATCGCTATCAGTAGTCGAGAAGACCACTAAACTCCAGAGCAGAAGCTTTAAGTTGAACTTTAATTTAAATTCTGACTTTTACCCTTTTTCATGAAACTGCCAGAAGTCAAGTGCTCTTCATATAAGTATTTTTTGAAAAAAACTATCTGCACCAAGCGTGCAGAAGATTGAGATAAAGTCGTTAGAAGCAAATAGCTTCAAGCATTTGAATAATAACTCCTCTCTATAGTCTAGTATGTGATAAGCATATTTCAAATACAACGAACGGCAGGACAGCGATCTCACCACACGTGCGAACCAGATGTTCTAAGGGTTGCACACTCATAGGAGGGGAGAACTGACCAAGGATGAGGGCTCAGCAGATAGGAGAACGGCAGTTCGGTTTGTGCGACCATCAGAGGAGGACTGAAATATCCCCTGTTGTTTATTTAGCATACTGTTCATTTGTATTCCCGTGTTATAAAGTTTCATTAAATTAACATCCAACCATACTGTACTAAATAACTTACGACAGATCAGAAGTGGGATACACTTCCGCTCACCAATCGCGAGTGTAGTGTATCTAATTAATAACAAAATTTAAACTGTGGAAAGTGTGTGTGATTACAAGAAATTACTGACAGTGAATTATGGGACGTGGCAGATCACAAGAACGTGTTGATGGACGTCACCATAGGGATGACAGGAGGCGAGACAACAGGTCGAGAGACCGTGAAACTTTCAGGAGACGATCAGATCGAAGACGAGTTCGTGATCGCAGTCGCAGTCCCCGGGTCCGAAATGATTCACTAGCCAGTCGTGAATCTGACTTCGCAAGATTGACTGACGTGCTGTCAAATGTCATCCAACAGGCAAGTAGTAGGAGAACAGGTAACACTTTCATTAATGATAAAGTATTACCGGAATTCGATCCGGCTCAAAAAAGCTTTTCTGCGTCTGACTGGCTCGATAAGATTAATACACATGGGATTCTATATGATTGGGACGATAAGACCAAGCTCTATATGGCTACATGTAGGCTCCGCGGAAATGCCAAATTATGGTACGATGAGCTACATGACTCTAATTTATCTTGGCTGGTATTTACTCAAGCAATCTCTAAACAATTTCCGGATGACATTAGTTTCGGCAGACTTCTTGAGGAAGCAGCCACCTACAAAAGCGCCCCCGGGGAAGACCTACAATCGTATTGCTTTAAAAAATTGGGAGAATTAAATAAACTAAAACTACTCGTAGATATCGCGGAAGACAAACTCGTAGATTATGTAGTACACGGGATACGTGATGATAGCATTCGAACAACTATGTCGGTCGCCAGATGTAAGAATCTGCATGAGTTAAACATGAGTTTTAATTCCTTTTATTGCCCAGACAACAAACAAAAAGATAGCAGAAAATCCAGACGGAGCGAAGTAACAATCGGCGAAGTAAAAGGTCTAGACGGCAAGGGTTCCAGTGTCTGCCATACATGTCATCAGCCAGGTCATTTTAAACGTAATTGCCCGGAAAAGAGAAACTCTGCGAATGAGGCAGGCCCAGGTATAACCATTCGAAATGAAACTTAAAACGTAAACAAAGATAATAAAACTGAATTAACATGTATTTATTGCGGGAAAAAGAACCATTCCGAGGAAACATGTTATAAAAAAGGGAGAGAGACATGTGGCAAAGGGACCGCATGACTAGGCAAAGACCATAAACTAGCAGCGTGTCAGGAAGAATGACCCAAAAATCCGGTAAAAATATGCTGTATCAACGATCTTAAAATTAAATGCATACTCGATTTCGGTAGCACATGTTCGATCATTAAAGATCAACTAGCACAGAAACTAAAATTAAAACTCCTGCCAACACGCGAAGTGTTGCAGGGATTTAATCAAACTATCACTACTCCAATAGCTCGGGCCGCTCTTCACGTAATCATCGACTGCATACGCATCTATATTGGCGGGTATGCCGTGTATGAGGCACTTCGAGCATACCGGGTATATTTGCTGGGGATTAAATTCACCATAGTGACAAACTGTACGGCTGTATGCGCTACAGCGATAAAGAAAGATATACAGCCACGGGTAGCCAGATGGTGGGTTTATATGCAAGATTACAATTTTAACATTGTTTAGCGGCCGGGAGCCCAAGGGACGCACGTTAACTACCTGAGTCGAAACCCCGTAAAATGTTTCCATGTCGATCTCACTAACGGTGAATGGATAAGAGTTGCCCAAATGCAAGACCCTGATATTGAAATTATCTATAAAATACTAAAAAGTGGTGACATTACGCCGGAGACAAAGCAGTATTTTGAAGTTTACGACTTAAAGGGTGATACAGTATTTAGGCGTACAAAAGACGGGAACAAGTGGGTGGTGCTTCGGAGTTCGCGTTTCAACGTAGTCAGATTATGCCACGATGAGCAAGGGCATTTTGGGAGACGATAAAACGCTAGAGAAAGTAAAGGAAAACTACTGGTTCAAGGGAATGAGAAGGTTTGTAAAAAAGTTTGTCAACGCTTGCTTGAATTGCCTGTACTATAAGGAGACATCAGGTAGAAAACCAGGTTATATGCAACCTATAGAAAAGGTCGCCATCCCTTTTCACACCATTCACATCGACCACGTGGGGCCGTTCGTAAAGAGCCGTCAGAAAAACTCCTACATCTTAAACATAGTCGACGGATTCACGAAGTTTTGCGTACTCGAGCCGGTCAAAGACACCAAGTGGGTCACAAGAGCACTAGATCAGCTATTTACACTCTTTGGAGTGCCAACTAGGATAATCAGCGATCGTGGAACGATCACGTCGCAACGATTCACTGATTTTTGCCAAGTACATAACATCAAGCATATCCTTAATGCTACTGGCACGCCACGCGCCAACGGACAGGTTGAACGTGTGAATGGCACTGTCGTCAGGGCACTGTCAACAACTAGTGCTGGCGACGACGAAGACAACTGGGACTTATATGTGAAGAAGGTGCAAAGCGCCATAAACACCACAACAAATAGAATAACTCGTCAGTGTCCGTCACGACTCCTGTATGGATACAAGCCGAAAAGTATAGCTAGCTCCGCACTGTTAACTACTATCTAGGATACTCTGGACTCTATTGATTTAGCAGAAGCCCGACGAACAGCTAAATATGCTACCGATCAGGAGCAGGAGCGGCAGAAGGCAAGGTTTGATTCCAAACGTGCCAAACCGACCCCAGTATGCTGTTGGCGACGTCGTCATGGTAACTACCGAACCACCAGCCACTGGCACCAGCCGGAAGCTGACAGCGAAGACCAGGGGTCCTTTCAGGGTAACCACCATCCTGCCACACGACCGTTACGAAGTTGAGGACATGCGACATCTCCAGAAACGACGGGGTAAACGAGGCGTCGTTGCCGTCGACAGCATGAAGAAATGGGTTTAATTCGATGCTTTGGAGTAAACGCTAGGTAAGCTAATAACTCTACTTTTGTAACGCCTCTTTTCAGGATAAGCCAGGGCATGGACCCATCTCAAGGGGGGAAATAAATCACTCGGATGCATAAGTGGAGAGGTGAATGGCCCTCTGGTACGGAAGCGTGTTCTCCCAAATAAGGTCAATGTCAATTTGCGACGCGATGGCGAATGCTCGTACATCTCGGACAGTGATCGTGTGACGTAGCTGGTTTTAAATTGCTTGGCAAATGTTTCAAACCACCGGATGGCTAGCTCAGGACAGGGGCAGATGTGTTAAGGCCTTCCCCTAGTGAGCTTAATCACCGAGGTGGCTAGCGTACCTGTAGGCAGGAGGTCCTGGAAAGGGTGCAGACAAGTCAGTGCCCTGGGTACTTGCCAGGACTGGCATCTCGAGGCTAGCGTACCTGTAGGCAAGTAGCAAGGAAAGGGGTGCGGTTGACTTGGTACCTGGGTTCCTGCCAGGACTGGCTTCTCGAGTGTTACTTTTTATTCTTTTCCTTTACCTGAATACTCCGCTTCCTTGGCGCCAACCTAGTGATTTTTCCAACAAGTCGTGGTATGGGCGGAACTGATCACTCCGCAAAACAGACCTCGACTGTGCTGGAGGCATCACTGGTTCCTCAGCTTAATGTCTGACTAGGCAACTAATTTTGATCGTTTTCTGTATACTCTAGGTTCGCAACGCGGGGATGATTTACCGAGGCGAGGACGACTCAGATGTCAGGGAGGCCGACTGTGATAAGCATATTTCAAATACAACGAACGAGCTGGGCGTCTTATCGAATCTGGCAGGACAGCGATCTCACCACACGTGCGAACCAGATGTTCTAAGGGTTGCATACTCATAGGAGGGGAGAACTGACCAAGGATGAGGGCTCAGCAGATAGGAGAACGGCAGTTCGGTTTGTGCGACCATCAGAGGAGGACTGAAATATCCCCTGTTGTTTACTTAGCATACTGTTCATTTGTATTCCCGTGTTATAAAGTTTCATTAAATTAACATCCAACCATACTGTACTAAATAACTTACGACAAGTAAAAGTGTTTTTGATGCTTGTAACCAACCATCCATGAATGCATTCGTAACTTTGTGTTTGTGGTTTTCAATGTCGTCAAGCTGTTGGGATAGTATGAAATTTCCGTAAACATTTCTATTGTGTTCCATGCCGTACCAATGTGAATGTAAATTAAATTTTAATTTACACACTTTTGTTCAACTGTTGAATAGTTATTTATTTAATTGGATATGGAAATAGATTTCTCAATTTAATGTAAACTAATTTAAATCTCCTCTATGAGGAACACATCCACTCTAGCCGATTGCTGATTCGAAAAGGGAAGAAAAACCAGCCAACACAACAAAGCTCAATAGCTGATCATGGTTCCGCATTAGCAAACTGTTGTTTATGCTTACAGCTATGTACGCGCTGGGTTTGATGTTGTGCCCTTGGTAAACTTGCATGATTGCTTTGTAATTTGTTGTTGTAATAGTTGCAATGTTTTTGTGGTTGCTTTGTTCTGTAACTTGTATCAATATCACATTTCGATAAACATTTCATCATATTCCTTCTCTACTGAACCGTCAATATGTATAACTTCATGTTATTATTGTTGTCTGCAGTCCACTTAAATCATTAACCAATGCTATTTCCTTGTATACAGTTATTTGTCTAAACATAGACTTGCATATCTATGTAATATCTATACTCATTATCGATACAAAATAATTGAAAAAACAAACAAACATATACAGAGAATAAATAATCCCCTAAATCCCTGTTGTGCGACTAACCGTCTTGTATTTACGCACGCAAGTATACTCCAGAGCGTCTCTATCAATTCATGTACATATGTACCTACCAAATACATTACTAATTGTATTGAGGGTAAAATGTTGAAGCCAACTTCGAAGAACGACAGCTTCGAAAACCATTGCAGTTAAATAAAAGTTGGTCGCATGGTCATGAAGAACATCGCGTAGATAAATATACATACTCGTACATAAGAATGTAGCGTATCTTTGTAGATTAGAACATGGCACGATTATTCACACAAAACACGTCACAAAAGCACGGTATGGCTTTTGTCCTTTCGACTTTATATGTATGTAATTGAAATAAATGAAGGAAAACCTTAACTACAGTAGTGCCCTCTAATGATGTTCTTTCACAATAATTAGCCAATTGCTAACAAAACGCCGGCACACATACTCGTATCTAAATAACATACATTTCCATGCATGTATAATACATGCATTTGTATGTATAGTTTTTATATTATGTATTGCACGAGTAGAACTGCTTGCGAACGGAACTTTAAGTCAATCTCAGAAATGGCAAGTATCCTGTACAATCAGAAATAAAAATAAATTTCCCAAGAGTGAAAACACTTTATTTTATCTGACCTTCACGAACATCACTATCATTAAAAGGACATCCAATGTCTCGTATAACGTGATGAGTGACTGGAACGATAGTATTTTTCAAATTATCGATTGGTATATCCTATGAGCTATGAAATTTTATTTTATTTTTAAAAATTCGACAGAGGTAAGGCGCGGTCTACATATGATGGAAAGACATTTATACTAAAGGATTGAATACAATCGAGACATTAGTAATTTTAGCCCCTAATATTGATTACAAGCTACTTCGTACTCGCGTACGCGATAACACGTGTACTATACATGTCTTAATAAACAAAAACCACATAAAAGTGGGCATTATCGTTATTCTACAATACAATGTCAGATCTTATAATTGAGTTGGCAGATCAAATTGACTTTCCAAGAAAAGAATTTTGTATTATCTTACTATGGGTTGCCATAGATATGTGGTCTTTACGACAGCACAGTCCAACTTGGTTCCGGAGGAAGTGGATGAAAGATTTTTTGTAGAATGTATGTATAACGGACATAACTCGGAAATATTCTTGGTCTAAGGCCAGTCTCTCTATCCGCCAAATTACAATACTGTACTGATTGTACAATATTTGCTAGTAATAGGATACATGTACATATACTCACTACGATGATGTGAACATGGAAATGAAATCAAGAACAAATTACGCACAAATACAGAAATACGTGCGGAATTAGAAGTGCTTGACGTGAAATGAAGGAAGCAATCCAAGACCTCTTGTTATATATGTCTGATTCCTTACCTTAATGATGTAAAATGAAACTTACGAGTGCCCACGTGTATCCTGCTAAGAATGTTTATTTCGGAGGCGCCCAGTTTCCGATATGGATAATCGTGAAGCTATTTAGTTTAATTGTTTTAAATGTCTATTTCTTTTTATTTCAGTAAACAATTAACAATTAATTATAGGTAGATTTTCGCCGCAGTTACGTTACCATATCGTAGAACATTCGTATTATTTCCTAGATCAGTGTTAAATTACACAAACATATCGAGCACTACGTCAAATGTATGGACCGAATGATAATTCATATTAAATACATACTTCTTGGGGATAGGTCTTGCATTAATTTAAGACTACTTGACTTTAGGCCAACAAAAAGAAAAAAACCAATGAGTTCTGATTATAATATCGTCCCAGTTGAGACTGGTGTTAACGGACAGCCGGATTTTGAGTCCAAGCAGGCTGTCATACGCGCTTGGTCTTTATCCACAACTTGACCGCACAGAATCGTGAATTAACCCTCCACAACTTTCAATTTATTCAAGAATTGAATTCGTTGGATCTGGGATGAGTAGGACTTTTACTGAATGGGCTCCAAACCTATACAAAAATGATCAAGAGTGTTATGATAAAATTGCATTCAGGAACAAGGCTCACTTCTGGCTCAACCGATACGTATACATACTTGAAGTGAGAAAAATCCGCAAGTGGCTCTTCGGATATTATTTTATCCACAAAAGTGTGCATGATGTGGTTTGTATGCTGGTGGCCTCATCTTTAAAAATGAGACAAGAGCTCAAGTTACAGTCACTGATGAACGAACAGTTGATTAAAAATTTACGTGAATTCAATGTGGGCGTTATGGTGGCACGATGGAGGTACGTCATGCGACCAACATTATCGATTTATTGGATTAATATTGGTGAGAGAGAAATTTTACGAGGGGCGTTCAACATATTCTCGGTATCGGGGTGAAGCTGTGGTTGTATATATAAATTGACTTATTTATCAAGTAGTACTATTATTTTAGTGCATTCATGTAAAATTTCATATAAATGTGATTATTAATTCGCGTTTTATCTCTAGTTAAACAGAATCATAATGGCAACTGAGACGATGATGGTGAAAATTGAGCATCGCGCTGTAATTAAATTTCTCACTAAGCAAGGAAAAAGTCAAAAAACTATTCATCAAGAGATGATGGCTGTTTACCAGGGTTCCGCACCTTCACTATCAACTGTGCAAAAGTGGTCAAGTGAGTTCAAGAGAGGCAGAGAGAGCATTGAAGACGACCCCCGCTCCGGCGCCCCGGCTACTGCTTGTACGGGAGAAAGCATCAAAGAAGTCGAAAAACTTGTTCTTGAGGATGCCCGAATAAAGGTGAAAATGATGGCAGAGATCACCAAGCTTTCAATTGGTACCAGTCACACCATTCTTCATGACCATCTTAACCTTTCAAAGGTCAGTGCAAGGTGGGTGCCACGAATGCTCACAGCGCCTCACAAAAAAGTGAGAATCGCATGCTGTAGAGAGCTTTTGGAGATGTGTAGTAAGAACGCGGACGGTGTTATGGACCGAATTGTTACTGGGGACGAAACACGGGTCCACCACTATGACCCTGAAAGCAAACAAGAGTCCATGCAGTGGCATAAAAAAGGAACAGACCTACCAAGAAGTTCAAAGTCACTCCGTCTGCCGGGAAGCTCATGGCCACAGTTTTTTGGGACTCAAAGGGAATCTTGCTCATTGAGTACAAAAAGAAAGGTGAAACCATCAACGCCACATCCTACGCTTTCACTTTGTGTAATTTGCGGGAGGAAATTAAAAAGAAAAGACGCGGTAAACTCGCAGCGGGTGTGTTGCTTCTTCATGACAACGCTCCTGTTCACACGGCGCGAGTTTCCAAGGCTGCTGAGCGAGATTGTGGTTTCGAAGAAATCCAACACCCACCCTATAGTCCAGACCTTGTCCCTAGTGATTATTTCCTGTTTCCGGATTTGAAAAAATGTCTTCGTGGAAAAAGATTTTCGGATGATGAAGAACTCAAGTCGGCAATAAATGGATATTTTGCAGAGAAAGAGGAAATTTATTTTTTTGAGGGTTTAAAAAAAGCTTATCTCAAGATGTAACAAATGCATTGATGTTAGGGGAGATTATATTGAAAAATAAAAACAATTTAAATTGAATTCGCATTTTCCTTCATATCGATACCGAGAATATATTGAACGCCCCTCGTAAGACTGGGTGCTGCAAATTAAACCCCAAGTTTTTGCACTCTAACGAAGATCGATTATTTTCTGTGGGGGGTACCTGAAATCGGTTATTTATGTGGATAAACCAGCAACGATTGGGGGACGATTGATCGGAAAACTGCTGAGTGTCTTACAACTTGGATTGGCGCAACAACCATCAGCGCAGCTATCACTTCGTTGCGAAGTGCATGCCTTACGTTCCAATTGTGGCCTACAGTAACTGCTTGAGTAAACCCTTACTTATTCAACGGACGAGATTAAAAAGATGTGATGAACCAACGAATGGCCTCGGATAAAAATGAATTCACTGTTGGTGACCCTTGCAAAAGATTAAAGGACAACGACATTCGGATCTGCACGGAGAATGTTCTGACCCTTAACAGACCAAGTGCAGCTGAGCAATTAGCAAAGGCTCTTGACGGCAATCACGCAGATATCACTGCCATCCATGAAGTGAGATGGGATGAGCCGAACATAAGGAGGTTGAAAAACTGTGATATAACCTATGGTGATTGCTATAGGGAAAATAATCAACACTTATATGGATGAAGATTTGCCATATACCGCAGACTTGGGCAATGTGTCAATGTGGTTTACATGAACACCCGCCGTATAGGCGTAAACTCACTGAAAGCCCATACTTTCATGGGAGACACCTTGCCAATTTCTTCTTTGATATTGATGCCGAAATATATTGAGGGCACAACTCTACATCAGGTCGAAATTAATTAGAGGACCCTTCCTGCGTTTTAGGTGTTAAACCACAGCGACTCAACATTATCTACCACCGGCAACTACTAAAGTTTTAGCAACCTTCGATGGTGTCATCTACAAACTGTAACGATAGGACCAGTCACGCTGTTCATTAGATAATTTCGTTGGCAGAAGAAGGCTTGATAATTGGGCGAGGGCCCGGCAGACTTTGACAGGAACTCTTAAGCTTCCGACACGTGAACCACAATCACCATCAAGGTTAAGTTGTCTTACATAAACCTAATATGCTTCCATGCCCCAACGAAAGACAATGACTACGGCACCAAAGAATATTTACACGAGCTCTTCGACAGGACATATGAGTAACGTCCGGAAAACGATTTTAACGTGGGGATAGAAAAAGTGGTCATCTTTGCTAGCCTACACGACGCTATGTCTGCGGCGGGACGAATATTACTATAACAGGCACATGGTTTCCTCATCACAATATACATGGCGGTCTTCGGATCATCAAATGCTAAATAAAATTAATCATTCTACGATAGGCGTAAGGCATGCCTCCAGTATTCTGGACATCCGAACGTGAAGGGTAGTCAACATTGACTCATCGAATTCGGATTTCCCAAACGCCACAATAAAGAGTTTGATGAAGAATGCCCGCAAGCACAACGAAGGACGATGATAGCCAAAACTTTCGTTCACCTCACCAGAACGAAGTAAGGATAGCAAAATCTAAGCCAACATCCAATAAATTGGCTGGATTATGATGGCTTAGAGGCCGAGGTGTTCTAAGCTGCTGGGAATGACTTTGTGGAGAGAAGCATAAGTTTCCTCAACATCGCATACTAGATCCTATGTGCCCTATTTTGTGAATTTCTGAAACCCTTCGTCAGCAACCTGATTGGTAGCTATCAGTGCGGTGTCAGACCATAAAAGTCTAAACTAGACCAAATCTTCGCACTTCGGCAGATCCTGGAAGAAACTCAACAAGCCAAAATCGATACCCACCTTCTTGGGCACGTCACGTTTTCCCATTACTTCCACTTGAAATATCCCGCTATAGTCAGGGAGACGTAAGGCTCAATTAAATGCCTTCCGTCCTCCTCCTCTGCCATTTAAAATGCATCACTATGTACTCCCATAACAAGGTCGTTACCCAGTACATAACTGTTTCATTTAATCAGGTTTGGATTAGCGTCTTGTGCTTCATATGTTAGGCACACATGTTCATATGAGCAACTCGACATACACCCAAGTTTTGAGTCTTAAAGCTGCTTAGAAACTAAAAAAGAAAGGAGGTCAACATGAAAAAAATGGTTGCACTGGATTTAATGTTATTCACTTTTTTGCACTTCACTTTTTCTCTTCTTTTAGGATATTCAGTTTCCTATTAAGCTTAGTTTGTAAGTGTTTTTTTCAAATGTAATCTCCTTTTAACCAAGTAAACCTGGGGATATAAGTAGAATCGATCTACCTAGCTTACTCCGATTAAATTCCATTAGGTCCTTCGTAGTATTGGAAAATTTTCTGGATATACGAGTAGCATGGCAATCGCAATTTCATTCATTTCACAATGCGCTGACCTTTTAATTTGCCAACTAATCAGTCCGGCTAGGATCTTCATATATTTAAATATATTTTACAGAGTTATCAACTTCAGCTTGAGGAGTGCACTGAAGATAGCCTATCTTGGAACATTATTGAGGACGTCTTTGATTTTAAGAAATGATGCTATCGAATATTTCCTAGCGAGTGTAAATTAGCCTCCACAGTAAAACCTTGGAGGTAAGCATGTTGGAAATTCGGCAGGGTTTTTTCTTAAATGCCTGCGAATATAATTGTCAATGAGTCATTCAAAAACCTTTAAAAAAAATGAGTAGATGCTGTTTAGCTTGGGTATATAAATATGTGTAGGAGAGAGGCGGCTTTTGTTATCAAGCACACGAGTATTTACCCTTTTCAACGAGGCAGAAGGCTAAATTAAAAATCACTTTGGAACTACGTACATACTCGTATGTAAATACTGTTCGGGCCTCGAACCAAAAGAGTAAAAAAAACTGGGATAAATTGTTTATCATGAAAAAAAATATATACGTTGACAGCACCGCGTCAATTGGTGACTTCCCAGAGTCAAAAAATAATCGCCGTTTGCAGAGTATACCTTAAACTTATGTGCGTTAGCTGTATGAAAACTTTGCATAAAAGTTTACGTATCTAAAGTTTTTATTCAAGTCGAGCATATGCTCCTCTCCTCTTATACTGCAGTCATTAGCCTTCCGATCTAAGAGCGTGTTGCATACCTGCTTATAGATTCAAATCAATTGTACGCAGGCAACCTATAACCCAGCAAAAGTACAATCATATACGTGTTTTCTACAGTTATACATTTAATTTAAAAAAAAAAAATAATGTTAAATTGGTATCTCTGTTATACTGAAAATTCCACTTTCCAATGAAACTCGCATTTGGCATCGGAACAATATCTCCACCGATATTAAAAACGAATTCAAATTCTCGTTATTATTTTGCAATTTGTTACCAACAAATCTGCATGCAATGTCAGATTTGTACGATTTTACATTGTTTTTAAAAAAACTTTTTCCTCCGCTAATACTTTCAACGGGCGCTATTGTGGCAGAGTCAATAGATTTTTCTGTCGGTCTTCTTTTTAATTGTCAAAGTTTTTGTGGAAATCCGAAATGTCGATAAATATTCGCAGCGATGACATGGATTCTTGTTTTATGAGATCCATAAATCATTTCATAAAATACTAAAAAAGTTGACAGTTTTGGTATAAATAGCTTTGCAGAAATGGGTTAAGTTGAGCAAAGGTTTATCCGTAGGCGTGAATTCTTGTCTTGGAGTGTCCTACTTACTGAACAGCGATTATTGGTAAAGTTGAACTTATTCCTTCTATGGGGCGTGGTTGAACTAAATGTGTGAAAAATTGTTATGCAGATGCATCCTTTGTCTTATTTAAATAAAAAACAACCCCAGTTCGTTGTTTTATGCACTGCTATACTGATGTTTGTTCACTTTAACACTCTATGTCTCTCAAAGATTTTAACGTCCAAGGCCAGCCTTATACATATGCTATAGTTAAACAGACGGTCGGATCATATACACCGTCTGTGCGTTCCAAAGAACAGGCAGTCTTAGACGGAATCTGTGCACCAAATGAGATTTCATTCAATTCCCTCAAAACGGAGATGGTTTTCTTCAGGGAAATAAGATTGGCTTGACTCGTCTGGTGCTAAAAACTACGAATATCCATTTTTCTAACGAATGCGTTTTCCTATGTGCGAAAATATAGCAGGTCGGGTTTTTTATAACCACCATCACAAATCCTAAGTTGGCTGAAATAGCTAGAGAACTTCTTCCAGGACAAAAGCGTGTCTGTCGTAAGACAGACATGACTTGATAGCTAGGGTATTATAATATATTTGAAATTAAAGCGCCTACTTGATGGATCACCTCACAAAATAAAATGTGTTCGGTGTGATGCTACATGATGCTGATGCTGATCAGGCCAAACGACATTGACCAACTCATTTGCGCTGAGTTGTCTTACTCCGAAGTATGTTGACCTGCTCTCCATCAAGTCGACAAGAGTCACATGATCCACGGTCCCTGTGGCTTATTAAACAGAAATTCCCCAAGTAAGAAGAACGGCCGGGGTTCAAAAGGTTTTCAAATATTGTAGGTTTCGAAGGTGTTTGCCAACGAAATAATCACTGGAGAGGACGGATACCGGCTATACCATCGTCGATCACTCACCGATGGTTGATTCACTACCGAAGTGAACATGCACAGGTAGACGGTAAAAATCGAAAACAGATAGGTTGTTCCAAGTTCATCGGTACTTTCTAAGACATTGCAGACCCATATCAATGTGGAGTCCTGCAGAAAACGAGGAAGCTAAATTTTCTTTTTAGCACACTTATAGAGACGAGGCATCCAATACCAATCTGTTCGCTATATATGTATTGTATATGAGAAGCAGGATTCTTGCTTTCACAGTACATGACCGGCGCCTAACTGTCGCGCATTTGGAAGATGGCCAATGGATATATTTCGATACCTACAACGTGAGAGAGCGAAAGATATTTTGGCCAAAACACTAATATATGAAGAAGTACTCGTACCATAGTACTGCATGGTACTCGCTAAGCAAAAAGAAGCATTAGACGACATCAGCGCGGCTGCCCAGTGAAGGCTTCCCTGGGGTTTTTAAGAACAGTGTATTAGATAGGGTATACACGCCGCATCCTAATAGCATCGAGTGATTTTACTTGCTTCTATTACTGCATATAGTTCAAGGCCCAAAATCACTTTCGTTCCTGTAAGTCTGTAGGGAGCGTTATTTGCTTGACTGCGCTCAACACTGATAAGATTCTCTCGCGCATGATAGCGTGAGCGTATCACATTTTATTGGCTGTCATGTTGATGTTCTGTGGACTTTCGAATCCAGTAGAGTTGTGGGACAAATATCGGCGTTATGAATCAGAAGATTTCCTACGGAACTTAGTCCATAATACAGCATAGGAGATTCTGAAAACCGACGAGTGCATTGTAAATAGTAACCTCTGTAATAGTAATTCAAGATATTGTTCTTTCCATCGGTGATAAACAATTGAGTGAATACGGACTTCTCACCCCTCAACAACTGCCGGTGAATTACAGCCCAGAGGCGATGTCCGATATCGTTAAATACTGCAAAGTTCATCTCAAAGCAAAGACAGATTTATAGGACAGTCCTCAAGAGCATGAATTCAAATGTATACGGTTTATCGTAATTGTGACAGGGCAAACGTGTTTCAGGACTGCTCTGTAATTCTTTGGAATAAGTGCATGATGTCAAACAGCGGACGATGGAGACCGAACTTTGCAGATCATCCGCCAAAATAACCAGACTATGGGCAAGCTCACAGCCACCTTTTGGGGCGATTTTCGACACTCACTCTTGTTACTCGAGATACTCGAGAGGTAAATACCTCACTGAAATGATCCTCTCTGTGTCATAAAATTCACCGACTAGAGCAAAACTTGACGGAACCTCACACCCTCAAGAATTCTCTACTATGTTGTTGAAAGTTGTCGAAGTTCAAAGTAGCGGAGAAAAATGGTCAAGTGAAACTGTGAGAAACGCTCGGCAAAATTATTTCCACGTTAGAAGAACGTAGATATTGCACATATAGTACACCACACCAAAGCAGATCCTGGTACTCGTAGTTTGAGCGAACTATTCTGACAAATAAAAATGACCAGAAATAAATTATATTGTTTATTCGGCATTGAAGGAAATGAAGTGATATACACGTCGATAAAGACCGTAGTCGATCAAAATGATACCACTAATTATCCGGCAGAATTCCTGAATCCTCTCAATACTAACAGGCTTCCACCAGAAATGAAAATGACAATCAAAGGATATGCTCGATTCAACGAACAACACAAAAAATATTTAACGAGGCGCCATATTGATTAATACCAGTCAGCTAAAGGACCCATCTTATGAATGAGTAAAACGAAGTATTTAGTAGTGGACACGATCAAAGAACTTTGAGAAGAAGTCGTTCTTTACTGTCGTCTGAAACAAGGGAAGAAAAACTGTCGAGAAAATACGGGAATTTTTAACAAGAAAAGGGAAGCAAAGTCGACCTTTTGTTTTGTTTTCCTTAAAATGTTTGCTCATAGCGTGGGCGAAGGGAAATTAAGGAGGGAAAAAAGATATCGATGTGCGTTGGTTTTAAATGTTTGCAAGTTATAGCGACTATGAAATAAAGGGCCCGGCAGTGCATCCCGTAAGAGAGTTTAACGATATTTAAAAGTAGGTCCGAAAGTGGACTTGAGGGTGTACTGATGAATGGGCCCCCGCCCAATTATCAAGGCTTCGCCCTTTAATGACGTTGTCTCGCCCTAGTAGATTGGCAATAATAAGTTTAGTGCAAAAATTTGAGTCTATATATTCGTTGTGTGATGTTGCGTGTCAGTGAGACAACGGGTTGGTCGAAGTGTCGAAAATATTGTCAATTCCATGGCGTTCTCAAGAATTGGGCATCGCTCAGACCACATTATGGCGTATTTTGCATAAGGATCTTGGTTTACACCCATACAAGATCAAGCTGACTCATGAATTGAAGCGGATGGACCATTTGAAGCGACGTACGTTCTCCGATTGGGTTCTGGAGAAGATGCGCCAAGATGATGAATTTCATCGCAAAATCATCTTCAGTGACGAAGCTCATTTTTGGCTCAATGGGTTCGTCAATAAGCAAAATATGCGTTATTGGTTGGGTGGAAATTCACATGTGCTTCATGAATCACCACTTCATCCACAAAAAATTACTGTTTGGTGCGGTTTGCATGCCGGCGGCGTTATTGGGCCATATTTTTCGTCGACGATAACGATCGTCACGTTACTGTGAATGGTCAGCGTTAAAGCGCTATGATTATTTTTGGCCCGAATTGGAAGATATGGACTTGGACGACATGTGGTTTCAACAGGATGATGCCATAAGCACACACTACAATCGATTTATTGAAGAGTAAGTATGGTGAGCGTCTTATCTCAAGACATGGGCCAGTGGATTGGTCGCCTCGTTCGTGCGATTTAACGCCGCTTGACTATTTTCTGTGAAACTACGCTAAGTCATTGGTTTATTCCAACACGCCGATGACGTTAGAAGAGCTTATAGCCAACATTGAAAGCGAAATAGCGGCCGTTTCGACCGAAATGTGTGGCCGAGTCGTTGAAAATTGGCTCCAATGAATCGACCGCTGCAAACGTGCCCGCGGTGGCCATATGAACGAAGTCGAGTTGCATTCATAAATGTTTTGATTGTACTTCAGGTCGATAATAAATTTTTTGAAATATCTCAAATGGTTTGCGTTTTATTTTTAAAAAAAGACCTTATCGGAAAACCGTATATTAGCTACATCAACTTTGAATTACCGAGTCATAACCACAAACAAGCACAAACATCTACGCAAGGCTGCAAAGAGAAAATTCTGAAGTTGGTTTACCGTATCAAATTGTTGTAGCTGTTATGCCCTTATAACAAAACGAAACAGTACACGAACAAAATTCACACTCACAACCCGCTATCAATCTGTTGTTACATGTACTCAGTCAGAGCCCGTGCTGTAAGACAAATACAGCAAAGCGCAGCGTGTGTAAATTTGCGAGTGCACTGTATTAACATTAAAACAAAATTTAATAAGAAAATATCAAAGAAAACTTATCGGTAATTAGAAATTCAAATATCGTGTTTTCTTTATCGATTCTGTGCTTGAAATCCTTTGAGCTTGTTGCAACAGGCTCATTCCCAATTTTGCGTATTAACGCTCCCACATGCCATAAATCAGTCATGATCAGGCGGTCCTAATAAGCTTATAATTGTTTGGCCTTTTGCTTCTTGTATGGAAAATTATGTCAATCAACCTATAAAATCTTCCACATACTCGATGAACGCAATTCAAATTTTCGGGTTTGAGAGCATCATTACTTCGATGTGGACGGGGTTTAATCGTTGGCTTTCATGTTGCCACACTACTACTAAACGTTTAATAGTTTTGCCAATTATAATTATTATTATGAAAGCTCGATATTTTTTTCTACACGCATGTTGCCTTGACACATCAGCGGACTGATTTTCAAGTTTAAATTTAATAATTTTAACTCTCCCTTTTGTCGTGTACTGTTCTATCGTCACATTGTGCCTCCTAGTTAGCTCAATAACGAAACTTCCCCTTCGTATTAGGTACGCCCTATTGTACGAGTACATATAGACTTGCTCTCTCGTTGCACCGCACTGGTTATCTAAATACAAGCATAAGTGCAATGTAGGAAATTACTTTCTTCTTCGCATCGAGTTGACTATTAGCAAAAGTATGTATAGCTCTGGACAGATCCACATCTTTATAGGTACTTATATTGACAGCATTATTTTTACAGCAATTGTTGCAAATTTTTCGGTAGTATACAGTGCCCTGAGTCCTCTACAGACAGTTCCTAGAGTAGTGCTAATGTGTTCTTCCCATTTATAATACGAAAGAAAGCTGCCCGCGCCTTGGGTGCCGCATTTGCTTACGTTAGACCGAAAACGTGTTTGAATGAACATTTCCAACGCTCTGTTGGCGGACTATAGGCGAAATAAATTTGACTTTTGGCGCGGGTTAATTACTGTAGATAAAACTTACCTACACCATTAAACGCCCGAAACAAAAATTCAGTCAAAACAGTGGACTGCAAAGGGCGAACCGGTTTCAAAAAAAGCAAAACTCGTTTTTTCGGCTGCGAAAGTGATGGCGACTGTTTTTTGGGACAGTAACGAAGTTATCTTAGTCGATTATCTTCAAAAGGGAAAAACCATTACAGGAGCATACTACGCATCATTACTTGCCAAGCTGAAGGCAGAAATTGCGGAAAAACGGCCACATTTGCAGAAAAAGAAAATTCTCTTTCACCAAGACAGTGCGCCGCCTCACACCTCAGCGGTTGCCATGGCGAAAATCCATGAATTACGGTTCATCTAAAAACTGCGCTCGGAGGACAGAGATTTTCGTCAAATGAGGAGGCAGTCACGTTCGTGGACAATTATTTTGCAGAGAAAAACGCCAAGTACTATTTGGACGGGTTAGAGAGATAGGAACATCGCTGGGAGAAGTGTGTAGAGTTACTATGTAGAAAAATAAAAAAAAAATTTGAGAAAAAATGTCTTGTATCATTGTTCGGTCGGGAACTTTCCAGACAACCCTCGTATAGAAAAAAGTTAGTCCTATATTCCTGGTACTAACGACAGTGTTTAGTAAGTGCTACTAAATATGAACATCATCAACATACGAGTACATAATCGTATGTATTCAGTAATAGTGGTACAACGTGGGAACCTAATTAATTTAGTGGGAGAATTGGTGCAAATGCTTGTATGAAGTCTCCAAGTGTGAAAAGCGATATATAAATCATATTCATGGACCTTCCTATATATCTTTCATTTATGTACATATATATCAATTACTACCCAGTAAACCGAAATGATTAGAACTCAGGTTTTATTTTATCAATGTCCAACGTCTTTCCATTGGAAAGACATACAAATCAAAGCTGAATGTATATCGAAAAGTCTAAAGACACCATTTAACTGAAGTTGTTGTTGAAAGCCACATACGAGTAAGTCGGTGTTCTAGAAACTTTTTACTCAAAGCCATACGGTTAATGACCTCGGGTGTCATTAAATCTTCTTAATAAGATTAAGTTCTCAGATTTCAGAGATTACAAACCGAAGCTTATTTACCCAGTTTGTTTGAATAATATGCCGATTTGGATGTACTTGTACAAGACACAACTTTATATCAAAGGAGACGATAAGAACGAAAGAAAATAATTTCATCGATAATTAATTGCATGAGATTTGATGAGATTAGATTTCGAATGTAATCATTCAACTAGTGAAGCCGTAAATGGTTTAAAACCCTAATTTTAAGTGTAATACTATGTTTGAAAACATCATACAGATTATCTTCTAAAAACTTAGCCATTACTGGAATGTAAAAACAATACGTTATTCCAATCCGTTTCTTGGAAGAGTATGAACTGCAACAAAAGCTGAAAAAGATCGTAGATTGTTATCTATAGTAATAAATGATATTACTATCTACAATCTACGCTTATTAAAACATCCCAGAGAGCGAAATCGGATTCATCAAATCAAGAATTAATTCGGTGTAGGAGATTGGGTCATATGGACCAAAGATAGGAGGAGATACAGCGGCGGTAAACTCTGAGAGAAGCCAGTGTATAAAAGTAGTTCAAATTGTACACAAGTAAAATACTATAGAGAATACAACATGTCCCACAGCAATCACAAACATTTTTCATTTAATGGCGAGCGATCAAAAGGTTAATTTGTATAGATTTTTTAACACAACCGCTTACGCACTTGTTCCTATTGTAGATATAATGTAGAAAAAATAAATCCTTTCATTAGTATTTCCATTAGTAAAATCTGCGCTAAATTAAATTCCTCTAACTGTCGGCGTCGCAACTCACGACAACAAGGCATTACCTTAACACGCTGTCACCACTTAAATTCATTTAAAAAATATTCAACTGCCTTGGGTGTCCTTAAAGTTTACACAAAACAGATTGCGAAATGTGTCACGGAAATTGAGGACAGAAAAAAAATTCATACATTCGAGTATGTACATATCTCGTGACGAAATCAAAGTTATCTGAAACATGCAAACTAATCAACAAATGTCAATATGTCTGTATCTATGGTTTTTTATCTAAGAATAGAGTTTGTATGACAACTTACCAATTGTAAAGCTTGGTAAGTATATAAATTTGTAAATTTCAACTAATGGTCATTATTACCTAAAAGGAAGCCATACTCCTTCGGTAATTAATATTGCTTTCGTCATGCATATGCCTTATTTTGGTTTGGGGCTTAATAGCTTTCTGTATTTAGCTAATTACCTTGTACTCATCCAATACTAATTTTCTACCAATGCAGAGGGGCATTAGTTATGGAATTGATGCTGGAATAAGGAAAAAAGTAACACTTTGAATAATAGATTTGGTTACTGAATTAGATAGATGTTTTGGAATCTGCTTTGTCGTTGAATAGTAATGTTGTGTGCTTCCCTTTTTATATGGTAATCATTTCTTGGGTTACAAAAGTCAAACAAGCGCTGGGTCTTCCGCTACTATATTATTTGTAAAGATGGGCTAGAGCATGGGTGTTTACATGCTCCAATCAATTACTTGAGATACTGCATGCCCTTAGAACGTAGTAGCAAGCCATATAACTCATTGTCAAAAGTCTTCCTCTAAAATCGGTGGTATTTATCTCGAACTCGACAACAAATAGGATGACCCAATTAAAATCAATATAGTTCACTGTATCTCATAGTGGATCAGGCTTTGATGATGATGCCTATTTAGCCGGGTTGGTTGTCCACACGAGACACTGTTCGATTTAAGTTTAGAAATCCTTAACCCCAGCTGGCTAGCAATTATTGGAAGAGTGTATTATTCAAGAGCATCTCGAATCTACCGCATGTTTGATTCCATGCTCTTGGCCTCACTCTTCGTCAAATCAAGGACTTCGTTGTAATCACAGTCTGAAATTCAACAAATGAAAGATTCTATGTTATGCTGTCTGATATAGACTTTCGATACCGGTGGAATGCTCGATATCTGTCCAATATCTTATACTTAACTTTTATTTCTTCTACGAATCTGCATTACTACTGCGCTTCTGATTATTTCGCTATATTTTCGAACCTAAAAAACATTTTTCTGGCCGCTCTGTTTCGGTTCATCTTATTGATGAGGTCAAAAGTTAGCTGATGTTTTTGCATTTGAGTGGTCCAATAATTTTTCTTTCGGCTTCTTCACTGAACTTTGGCTAGAACTTGAGCCTCTATTACACTTTGGAACAATTTTTCCGTAGATCTTCGTTGAACATGGGAAGAGCAGCGGATTGGCTCAATCTGAAGTTTTTCCATTATCGGTTTCTTAAATTGAAGAACTACACGAATGCACATTCTTCCTATGAGATTATGTTATGTTACACTTCTCGTACATTGCCAACATGGCCAGGCGGACATTGAATCAAGCTGGACGAACTCTTGTCATTTTTAACAAAACTTTAAGTTGAAAAGAGATTTTTGTGAGACAATGTCAACCCAATTTCCTATATTATCGGAAAAAAGAAGTTAAGACTTTCCGAAAGAATACTTATATACGGGTTGTAAAATATTCCTTTTTCTTTGGGATTGCATAATTTATATTTTGTCAAATAGGTACGATGGAAATTTAAAGTTAGTAACTCGATTCAAGCATGATAAATGCGATTTCGGGCATTTATTGTAGATATTCCTTCAGAGTGCAGTTTAGTAGACTTTTGGAATGAACGGAGATATGGTCGTATCTGCAGAGGCCATGAACATATAGCATAGCTTCGTTGAAAGCAACTTGGGGTTTTCGCTGAGGAATAGAGTCAAGGTTACTATAGACCCCCTCACCGTAATTATAGGTGCATTAGGTGCAGTCACAACAAGTTTTCGTCGAGTTTCAATTGGAGTAAAGTTAGCTGTAAGCCAGAGCTTACGTAATCATCCATGGATAAGCCCAATGGCAAGGTTAATGTGATTGTATTCAGATAAGTTATTACTTACAGCAAAACCGAAGCTGGTCAGGTAGAAGGCTAACGTCCAGATTGCGTTAGAAGATAGGGAGAACTTTTGATGTAGCAGCGTTAAGCAATAGTCCGTTTAGGCTAGCTATGGATCAGAGACAAATCTTCATTTAATCTCAATCTGACTCAAAGGATTGGCCAGGTAAATCTGAATGTGGTCATCATTAAGGTGAATAACAGCATGATTGCAAAGTGATGGTAAGTCATTTATAAAGGCACCGAAAAGGGTATATCCGAGAATTTATCCCGGAGGTACATATCGTCTTATTATTTTATTAGAGTAACAACTCTTTGCCACGTGCATCCAAATCAAAGGTCGTGTTTGCTTACTAAAACTTCCGATCGCCCTAAATACTGGAGGTATACTCGTATCTAATGTCAACTACAATTCGTTCTACCTGGTTGGCGGGAAAATGATCTGAGGACCACCAACTTCCTTTGTTTATTTTGTGATGCCTTAAACGTGTACTGACGGTAATTATATTCATCCCATCGCTTAACAAATCTGTCTATGGCTGTTTCCGGCACCCATGGGTGCCATGTGAAAAAAAACGAGAAACAAGGAGAAAATAGTCGATGGAAAAATTTCTCCCGCTTGTTCCAGGAACAGAAAATGAACGAGAATCTAAGCAAGAGACAGAATCTAAAATCATCTGTTCTTGGTGCTCAGTTAGCATTGTTATTCCATCATGGAAAGACAGACTTACACCGTAATAACGATTACAAATTATTGAATTTTGTTATCAAAATTCGTGGTGTGTGAAAAATGTTTTTAGCGCACTTGAACCATTTTACGGCCGCCATAATCGACCTACTGAGCAAGCAATTCAAGCCAAATTTCGCACTAATTTCGCGATATTGGCCATCAAGCCACCTATTCCTTGTACAGAGTACAGAGGAAAATATTGCAGCTGCATCCGCCAGAGTTACTGAAGACCGTGAATTATCTATTCGTCGACGTTCGCAGCAATCGGGATTGTTTTACTCGACTACGCAAGGATCTTAGTCTAAAACGTTACACAACTCAGATCGTGCAAGAACTGAAGCCGAACTACCTGTCACAGCGTCGAATTTTCGTTGAGTGGGATTTAGAAAAGCTGGAGGAAGTTCCGCTTTTTTTGTCGAAAAATTGTCTTCAACGACGAAGCTCAGTTCTGCTTAAATGGGGATGTTAATAAACAAAACTTCCCTATTTGGTCTGATGAGCAACTTCAGGCAATACTGCCAATGCACCCAGAAAAATGCAGTGCTTGGTACGTTTTATGGTCCGGAGGAATCATTGGCGCGTAGTTTTTCAAAGATAACTATGAGAACAACGTTACCATCAATGGCGCCCGCTGTCGTTCAATGATTTCGAACTTTTTTTTGCCAAAAATGTGGTTCGACATGTGGTTCCAGCTAGGCGGCGCTTCATGCCGCACAGCACGCGTATCGATGGACCAATTGAGATATAACAACAATAAAATTGACAAATAAAAGTCACCCATTATTAATGATGCTCAAATGTAGTTGGTAATACACTCGACCACTTCTAATGCTGGCAAAGATGCTGAAAAAAGAGATGCAGTATAGATTTGTATGGTTCAGGAGTAATTATATTTTAATGAGGAAGATCTAAGGTAGTATGTAGTCCCATAAAGATAAGACTTTTGAATATCTTGATTTGATCAAATAATGCATCTTATTATTGTATTATCTCTATGAATTAATTTTGATTTAAATTTTGTATTTGATGGTGTTACTATTTTCGATCTCATTGATATATACACATAAGGAGTTAGATACCCTTTTACTGTTGCCGCGGCACGGGCGGAAAGTTAGAAGGAGGAGAAAGGAAAATTGGTTTTTTGTAGTAGTTTGAAACTCAGGTGTATTTGGTTTCGATATTCGCTCTCCAGGGGTGGCAGTCCGAATAGGATGGAGAGTTTTTTGTTTTTTTTTTATATATTTGTATATATCTGAAGAGGTTTATAATTCCAATGGTTACTGTGTAAAGAAACTTTTTTCATTCACCAGATTTTAATATTCTTGTATCTCACTTATACTCTTGTGCGTATTTTCTCGATTTTATTTTTGTTTCTGAAATGTGGATTTACGACACTGAGAAAAATGATTATAACTTGCCAGACTTTGACTGGTCGTTTGTAACAAACGAATATTCCGCATCGTGTGGTGTGGGTTGTTTTATTAAGCAAAGTTGCGATTGTGGTGTCTCTGTATTGAACTCTTAAAGTGCCGATGTCATTAGATTGTCTTTCGAAGTAAAAAAAGAAGGCTTTGTTGCAGTTCGTTTCTATAGGTTACAAATAATTTGTTTATTTTTGGTAATTCCAATCTGGACATATAGAAGATTGTGACATGATACTTGGCCTTGGTGGCAACACACAACTAGTATCCTTTATAAATGAACCTACCACTATTTCACTCCATTCTTGTGAAATTGCTGTTTTTATTACGACATCTCCGTCTATTCGTCTAAGGCATACGATTTATTTTTGGCTACAATCACAAAGCATATAAATGACCGCAGTTACTCGGTAACTAAGATAAAAAGATAAAACACTTAAACCCCGGATTGGGGCCGTGATTAATTTTACAGGGTTAGACTTATGATAGCAAAGGCTAATTTAAGAAAGGAATGGAAGGTAGACAATAATATTCTGCATAAATACTCTAACTCTAAAAGATTTGACGGTTCACAGATAAACATCCTACTGATGACGCATTTAACAACTATTCCAAGTCAATTGCCAACAATCTGAAACGATTCAGTTTCAACGAATTCAGCCTGTATCTGTGCTCGACAGGAAGTTTCCCAAATAGGTACATTTTTCTTTGAGCCAGTAACTGTTATTAGATCTTTTAAAAACAATTAAATCCTTGAAAAACTCATCCTCCTATGGAGTTGGTGACAGTTCAAACGTTTTGCTCTAAAATATTGTATGATTTATTGTAAACCTTCTGGTACACATAATATTTTTAATCGCATTATTTTCAATGGGGTATTTCCAGAAGCTCTAAAATGTGCCGATGTCATATCTCTTCATAAAAAAGGCCCTGTCGATGACATCTGCAACTACCGACCTATTTCTCTTCTTCCTTCAACAAGCAAAGTTTTTGGAAAAGCCATTAAAAGCAGAATTGTTCGTTATTTTGATTCTGCTCACTATTTAAGTGAAATCTGTCCTCAGATTTTTTCGAACTTAGATACGCAAATATTTGTAGATAACTTAGCAATATTGAAAAGGTTGGTTTCTGAGGTTCAGACTCAGGTCTTGCCTGTGTAACAGAACACAACGTGTGAAGTTCGATGGAATCAGTAGTGCTGCCAACACTGCAAATCTAGGTGTAACTCAGGGCCCCGTTTTGAGATCAATACTATTTCTCATCTATATTAATTCGATATTTCAAATTAAGTTCAAAGGAATGCATATTGCTTTCGAAGACAATATCGGTTGTACTTATGGAGTTGATAGTCTATTGTATAGGGTTTTCCAATAAGGACTTGATAACTTTTTTTTTAATAAAATGCAAACCATTTGAGATATTTCAAAAACTTTATTATCGGCTTGAAGTACAATCAAAACATTTATGAATGGAACTCGACTTCGTACATATGGCCACCGTGGGCACATTTGCAGCGCTCGATTCGTTGGACCCAATTTTCAACGACTCGGCCACACATTTCGGCCGAAACGGCCGCTATTTCGAGTTCAATGTTGGTTCTGAGCTCTTCCAACGTCGTCGGCGTGTTGGCATAAACCAATGACTTAACGTAGCCCCACAGAAAATAGTCAATCGGCGTTAAATCGCACGAACGATTCGGCCAATCGACTGGCCGTCTTGAGATAACACGCTCACCATACTTACTCTTCAATAAATCGATTGTAGCGTGTGCTGTGTGGCTTGTGGCATCATCCTGTTGAAACCACATGTCGACCAAGTCCATATCTTCCAATTCGGTCCAAAAATAATCGATGATCATGGCGCGATAACGCTGACCATTCACAGTAACGTGACGATCTTTATCGTCGACGAAAAAATATGACCCAATAACGCTGCCAGCATGCAAACCGCACCAAACAGTTATTTTTTGTAGATGAAGTGGTGATTCATGAAGCACATGTGGATTTTCACCCGACCAATAACGCATATTTTGCTTATTGACGAACCCATTGAGCCAAAAATGAGATTCGGCACTGGAAATGATTTTGCGATGAAATTCATCATCTTGGCGCATCTTCTCCATAACCCAATCGGAGAACGTACGTCGCTTCAAATGGTCCATCCGCTTCAATTCATGAGTCAGCTTGATCTTGTATGGGTGTAAACCAAGATCCTTATGCAAAATACGCCATAATGTGGTCTGAGCGATGCCCAATTCTTGAGAACGCCGTGGAATTGACAATATTTTCGACACTTCGACCAACCCGTTGTCTCACTGACACGCAACATCACACAACGAATATATAGACTCAAATTTTTGCACTAAACTTGTTATTGCCTGTCTACTAGGGTGAGAATTACGACCGAAAATTGGAGTTAACGCTCTTAAAGTTGCAGTCACCGACTCCGAATTTCGGTAGAAAATTTTTATAATTTGCAGACGTTGCTCGTTCGTGTACTTTACCATGATGAAAACGTTGAGTTTACTGAATAAACTGACAGTGACAGTTTGCTGATTAGTGAAAGAGTGCGTTCATAAATTAAATTAAAATTTGTCAAGTCCCCATTGGAAAACCCTTTAGTTAACCTGGTGGCTGATATAAATTGGGACTTATACCTTCTTAAACTATGGTTTTCAAAACATCATTAGTTCGAAAACAAAAATAATGTTGAATCTCATGGAACAGATAATATAAATATCTTAGAAGTCTGAGAGACTTCTATAGAAAAACATGGATTATTTCTTGGAGTCATAAAAATTGTACATACATAATTGATTCCCATAAATATAAACGGCTTTTTTAAACTCTTTTTTCGAAAGAACAGCATCTTGTCTTAGAAGGGTGTTTAGTATCTTGAAAAAATGTCAGCTCTTGAACGGCTACTTAAATAAAGGACTGAATATCCCTTGTTTTGCCCTGCCAAACGTAGTCCGCATCAAAAGACTTTTAATGTGATTCTGTTATTTCCCCAACAACTTTACCTTCTTATCCTTGTCTCATTAAAGGATAAACAAAGTGTAATGCACAACCGAATAATAATTATTCATATCACAATGAAAGGAGTTGATCCTTTTGTATATCTTGCAAATGTTTACAAAAATATACATCATCCATATCCAACGTAAACCTGAAAATAAATCGAAATCTAAAATCCGTGGAAATTTATTACCCCTTTTCTATCACACGAGTACAATGGGACTTGAAAAATTCCAATTCCAACAAACAGACAGTCATTGAGACATTTGTACTCATATACGACTATACATACATACATATGCGTGTTCTAAAAAATGGAAAGTCCTTAGAAAAAGAATCCAAAAGAATTTATGCACTCTGCTAATACATATACTCATCCATATAAATCAAATCGAACTCCATTCCATTAAACCACAACATAGGTATGAGTTTAATGTTGGCGTCTGCCGTGACAAATTTCGAAATGCTTCACTACCGCATTTCGGTGTTGTTGTTGTAAATTGAAATTTAAAAGCCAGGGGTGGACTATCACTTTTTTTTCATGTTGATACAACAGTAAAAAGCCCCGTCAGCAAAATCGCTTTCGGTGAAAGGACGGACGTCAAACCTCAAATCGATAAACATTCTAATGCTGATTTCGAAATGTATCAGTTTATCTTTCAATTACGATGCTACGTGTAAAGCTTAGTATTTTAATAAGCACGCCAGGATGGATGTGAATAACGCCAACTGATTGATGAGATTCATTGCTTCGACACATATACGAGTAGTACGAGTATGTATGCATATATTTTTTTAAACACAAGTATCCGAACTGGCGGATGTACAACATACTTATGGAAGCGTAAATCCGCTGATTGGGTACACTTTTTACGGCGAATGCAGATTTATTTATATTTCATTAGATATAATTTGGAATCCGGTAAAAAAATTTGCATTATTGTGGAGTTAAAAATTAGAGCACACATTATCAAGGATTGTAATCTCATACCAAACCAATATCTAAATTTGGTTTGATCAAGTTTCGCAGCAGAATTTTTAAAGGTTGGCTGCAACTATCATATTTTAAAGGAACAATTTCGAGATACGAGTAAATTATTATTATAATTAAGGTATTAAATTAATCATATCTCTTTCATGCCAAAGAATATTCGAACGAAAATTATACAAAACTTCCCACAGACCTAAGATTATAATATCTATACAACCAGGAAAGCTCATATGAAGAATCACGCAAATGCTCGTATTAGATAGCCTGGCGCTTTTGGTGAAAATATAAATACCTTAGTAATGTGTTTGGCCACTATATTCTAACATACCACCACCACAAAATGAATCATAACATAAAACGTACCCTAAAAGCAAAGTACATATGTGTAATACAAGTACAAGTTAACAATAGCTATATCTGGGTCATACTAGCTAAGTTAAGTTAAACCACACGTGTACAAATAATGGAAAATTACCACGTGAAATATCTATGATATCGATGAAATCATATCCAAACAAAATAACACTTCGTTTTAAATATAACACCACCCTATTAATAGGAAGGTTCCGTACGTCTGACGTTATATCCTTGATCTTAAGTAAAATTTGTATTAAATTTAAGAGTTTAAATAAAGTTATTTTTATGAAAAAAAGTAAAGAATATATTAGTTTACATATATATATGTTAGGGTGTCCCAGGCTATAAGGGTTAAATTTTTTTTTTAGATAGAGATACGCATACCTTTTTTTTTTTCTATTTGACCCAGATAAGTGAAATATCAAATATTATTGCGATCGGATGACGATAACCCGTGCCGACTTAACGCCAAAATCTAAACATAAAAATTAGTATGGAGCAATGGAGGGAAAAGCAAAACTCATTTATTTTTGAAATAAGGCATCCGGTATTGGACTTTATTATTATATTAATTGTTGAAAGTAGGTTAATTATTTATTAATTTTCTTTTTAATGTTTGTTTTTTACAGTCAGGATACTTTTGTCGATGTTCTTGTACGCAACGAAATAAAAATTGCTTTTGCTCCTCTTGAACAGTTAGCAGGCCGTGAAAATCTTGCATCAACTTGACTGCTCTTTCAGCAGAGTCATTAACTGCTTTCAGTTTTAATAGCTTGCTTTTAGCATGTTGGTACGAAGCATTTTTAAGCCACAAAGAGGGGCACTCGTGGAGAAAAGCACCATCAATTTTCAATCGACTAAATAAGGACTTGCTTTTGACTGAAACAAAGTCATCGATGTTTTTTTCTGAAAACAAAAAAAGGAGGGTTATTGATATAATTTTTTAGTTATGTAAATAAAAAAGTTAAAAAAACAAACTTAATTTTCAAACTTACCATAAAGTCTGCCACAAAGTTCTTCTTTCGATGGAATGTAGCATTTACCATAGGCAGATGGATATTCTTTGGCTAAGTTAGCAACCATTTTGACTTTCGTTTCTTGGCTTACATAATCATCAAATAGAGACAAGATAGACACTTCGTCTGTCAAATACCACAAATGCAAGCAAAACTTCTGTAATGCTGCTTTCGAGATGCTTTCATCTATTGTTTCATAAGATTTTATAGCTTTCAGAAAACACAAATCCTGGTAAGGTGCTTTTACTGCTAAAATGCATTGCAACCAAGGCCTAACGTATATTGTCACGATGAACAGGCAGACGTCTAACAGAGCTTCTTTATCTTTGTTAGAAATTCTTAATTGATCACCAAGTAACGATATTTTTAATGAGTAAATCGCTCTCGCCATCCATCGAGCTTGGTGCATGGCACCTGGAGGCCGGATCTTAAATTTTTTTTCTGCATCGCCGCCAAGAAATATTATTGAAAGTTCGATTAACTCTCTGTAATCATCCCTAGTAATTTCTTTAGTTAATTCAATTTGGTAAAAATCGATAAGTCTGTTGATCTCAGAAACATTCAAACATGATAGCTTTTCTGTACAGCTCTGTATTTTCTCGGGATCGACATTCTTCCAGTTCTCTCGAAATTTCTTGAACATTGGAATGTCTGGGCTTGTGGTAACTTGGCAGATTTTTGCTTCAAACACGCTTTTTAGTACTAATTCGTAGACGTGATGGCGGCAAGCAAAAATAATCATTTCCCTGCCTAGTTTCTGTTCGAGAAGTACACAAGTACCATTGATTCGACCAGTATTTGAAGCAGTCGTATCACAACACAAAATCTGCACTTTATCCTCAAGATTCCAATCAATTATAGCATTCCAAAGTACCTGGGCCTGTTCCTTTCCTGTAGAGTTATCCAACTTTGGTACAGCGATAAGTTGTTCTTTATCGTCAAACGTTATAACTATCGGCAGACGTTCTTCCTTAGATTTGCGTGAATCTAAAGCCGGCAAAAGTTTACCATCCCAGTGGAGTGTTACAATATCCGGAACCTGGTTTTGAAAATTAACCTTTATGGCTTCCGCTCGCTCTTTTCGCTTTTCCGTACGAACCCTTTGAATAGTGGACTTGCTTATAGGAAATTCGTCTGTGTTATGTCCAAGAGCTTCAATAGTTGCTTCAATAATAAACACAGCATCTCTCACACTCAATTGACACCGATCTAATGCTGCCACTAATTTTGGAGTGATAAAATTCTTCCTCATAACAGTTTTATTTATACTGGATTCTGTTTTGGTTAGGTTTGGCAAAATTTCCTGTAAATCCATCAATTCTGAATCAGACGACAAACTTTCTTGTAGCGGGTCATAAGATGATGTTGAAGGAGCTAAGGATGAAAAATATTTAGCACGTCGTTTTTGCTCCTCGACGTTTCTAAGGTGCGCTCTTTCTTCTTTGTGTGTTTGTTTTTGGTCAACTCCGGCTAAATGACCAGGTCGGCCTGGTTCTCTTTGGCGCTGCAAAAAAATCCTATCTTCATCTATCTTTATTAATTGAAGTGCATCCGCATGTGCAATGTCAAACAAATTGTTTAAGTTTGTAACAAACTCATGTCGACGCTGCTCAAACACGTTTTTTGTTTTGTTTGCATTTTTTTGCAAATTTCTCCAAACTTGATACAATGTAATTAATTTTTTAACACAATTAGGTAGAGATCTTGTCGGGATACGGGCCTTTTCCCAATAAATAATGCACTCACGAATAGTAAGATTTGCGCTCTCATTGACACTTAAATTCACTTCACGAATATTATAGAACAAAACTGCCAGTACTTGCCCATTAGAGGGAAGTTTTGAACCAGTAATTTGATGTTTAACGTTCCCTATTAAAAATATCTCCTTTCTACAACTGCGTAACTCCACCGACATGTTAACAGAACGAGAACAATGTGTTTACTAATAAAATAAACATGCAATAACAAGTTATCGATATGTTATTACTCGCGTGCCATGCCTTGCAAGTACTGACATGTTTAGATGCAAGTCGGCACGGGTTCCTCTGGTTCAAAGTACATGAAACTTTATTTACTATTGTTTTGACAGTATTCGAATAAAATAGGAGGGTATGCGTTACAAAAATTTAAACTTGATTTTTTTGGGACACCCTAATATATGTATATAGTATATCTGTAGTAGTGTAGCTTATGTTGCAAAAATGGTTTTGAGAAATTTGCATTTTCACCATTACGGGAATGTTAGTTGTTAGCTTCTTTTTTTCAATAAAGGTAATCCCAGAAGAAGAGGTTTGTGTTCAATAGCCTCCATCCTGCTTTCCAATTGTAAATAAAGTCTGAAATATTGTAGCAACAAAAGTTGCTGTCTAAGACGGCAATTGCTGTATAGAACAACATGTCTAGTATCAGTTGGTAAATTTTGAATTTGGTTAAATACACATGAGGCAATCTCGTTTCCATCGCGATTTCCTACCATTTCATGCCACATATAACATACAGGCTGTTCCGTCTTATAGTCATGAACCGTAAGATTATAGGTCCACAATGAGCGTTTATTTCCATTTATTTTCAAAAAAATATTTATTGGTGTGTTTTCTTTTTCTAGGATTTTCCAAATTTGTTATATTCCAGAACTATAAAGCAAGTGCTCGCCGTAGCTTATAGGAACCAAGATTCTAGAAATTTTAAAAAATTATTTGTTATTTTTAAAATGTTACTTTTTCTTTGCATATATTGCGAAAGTTTTCTTTCGTTTTTGTACAACTTTTCCAGATTTAGATATGGAGCTTTTTCCAAGGTCTCTTATTTCCTTTCACATCTTTTTTATTTACTTTACGTTGTTATTGTCTTCGCCATTTTACAAACAAATAGTTCCACAATCTCCAAATAATAAGTTTATCGTCAACTGACTGCCAGCTTCTTTTTGTTTGCAAGGAAAAATTTGATTTGTGACTTACATTGTCGGAATTAAAAGGCGCAAAATTTGGACCACAAATTGAATCATCATCGTTGAAGTTTTTAGACCGTTTGCTTTCATCTCCGAAAAATAATCAATGTCAGTTACATTAACATTAATATTTATAAAGTAATTTAATTTATTTTCTCGATTTGTTGATGATCTTGGTGTCGAAACAATATCACAAAACTGGCTCTGTTTTTTTAATGCCATGCAATATTTTTCTTGCATGTTTCATTTAATTTTTTTTTTCAAAACTATGTATGTATATAAATTAAGCAAACAATTTTGAACAGTTCATTATTAATAATAGAAACAACATTTAACACAACATAAAATAATTAATATATATGTATTTGAAAAATAGAAAAGTCTTCTGATCACTTCGGCTCTAGAGCAGAACATTCCCACTTAAGTCGATATTGCATATCTTTATATGCAGCCAATAAGACCATCCTATATTGATATAATTTTCCGTTATTTAAAAATGTAATATCGACAAGGAAGCTTATGTGGATAACGTGATGCTTATAAAATTTAATTTGACCTATTTTAAGTTTTAAATTTTGACATAAGAACTTATGTAAGTACGAGTACAACTTATGTAAGTGTGAAATTCAAACCAAATTTTAACAAAGCATCTTGAGTCAATATAAGTTTTTTTTTCATGTAAAAAATTTCAAAAATACTTGCGAATAATTTCCACATAAGTGTTTCTGTTAAATAAAAATGTTTGAGACACCAGGAAATTACTTTACATAAGCTATTTCGTCGAATGCATTGTATGATCGATGAAACATAAGTGGATAAGAAAATTGCTTTATGTTTGCAGTAGAGCATTCTGCTGGTGAGGTACAAAAGTAACTCCTATACTGTAGATTACTAGCAATTGCAAAAACGAAAATCGCTTATTTCGACTTATATTAAGCTACTCGGCCCTACTGCCACAAATGTATTTGCTTAGTAAATTTTTATCTTGCAACTATAGTTCTGAATACTCGTAGATAAAAAAAATACATTTCATGGTGGGGATAAAAATCTATATCGTAAATCTAAATGTACACACTGAGTAGTCAAAGCTAATGGAAAGCATAAGAAAAACGTTGCACTCATTATCAAAAAATACGAGTACTGCACTTCAGGGATATAACAGAGTGCCTTGCTAGCATTAAAGAGGCTCTTCAGAGTTAGCAATATCTGGTGGATACCTTTCGTCAGGATAGCTGGATGTTTAACATGGATTCCAGATGTCTTGATACCACAAAAAATAAGTATAATAGAATATTTATGTAATAGTTCTTGTTGAAGGGTACCGTGGTGAGCAAGTTTTAATTTGTTGACCTATGAAATATATTGAGCACTAAAAGTCTGTACGAAAATCAGGAAAGAAAATATGCATCCTATCTCTACTCGTATGGTGCATGAATCCTGCCCGTCGGATCATGTTAACGAAGGTCGGCTATAAAACGCAGCAATAACTAAAATTAATGAATAGTGTACAAGAAATTGGCTTACAGACAAATCCAAACTGAGAATATTCTCTCCACGAGTAGAAGACAGCTCGCTTATCTAGTGCTAAAGCACATATGTTTTTCAACGAAGCTTTTTGCGGGTGCTGCAGTGGCTGGCCAAATTATTGCGGCCACTTACAAAAAAAATGTAATGAACGGCATATAAGTATTTTCAAATCATTTACATAATCCTTAGTATCTTTAGTATCCTTTTGCATCTATCACTGCCCTTATTCTGTTTAGCCACAAGACAAAATTGCTATTTGGAAACCATTCCTGTACCTGTGGCACATGATGTATTTATTTATAATGCATTATTTTTTTTTCGCTCCATGGACATGGTTGGCATCCAACATTTAATGGTGAGACAAAATTATTAGTGTAATTGGACTTGCTGTTATATTCTAGGTAACCACTCATCTTACGTGATTTTAGTTACCTGAAAAAAAGAATGTCTTTCAAGGGCTGTTGGGATTGAATGCCAAACCATCCGATTTGGAAACCAATGCCTTACCGCCGTAGTGGTATACAGTAAACTTCCTTAGGATGTACCTTTGATATAACTCGAACCCGAGGTTGAATGACCGCGCCCACGACTCCTTTTTTGTACCTTCATCTTATGAGCGTGCTTCGTAATACGATGGCCCTAGAACTCCAAATGCTGTGAAAATACAAAGTAGGGTTTTAGGCCTTATTGAACCTTTTAACTGTCAGCTGCTTCAAGAATACAAGGCTTTGCAAACCCATTCGGAAGTTTAAATTCTCAAAAGTTTGTTTAAATCCCAGATTTCGGGGAAGCAAATTTCCGAATAACTGGCTGAGTGAGGCTAACGGGAGATTTCTTATGATATGAAACTATGTCCTGGCTCGAGATCTAACAAATATATCATATTATCGGATTAACGGCCGGTTGAGTGGTTTACTAAGCCAATTTTTTGCGACCCACATCATCGACAACATAACTATAGATAGAATAACTGTTGTATGTAGGAAGTTCACAACTTAAATGTAAAGAGTAAAGTACACTGCTTAGGTATTCTAAGAACAAAAAAGGAATTAAGTTTTTATATATGGCCTCCCCAGCCACCACCACACTTACAGATTGTGTAATGCCTCCGCCTGCTATTCTGGGTCGAACCTGCAATGGGGCATTTGTCCAGCCCGCCCTCTCTTTTTTCAAAAATGCGTGCATTTGGGATTGACGAATCCCTTCTTTAGTTCAAGTTATTTTCGACGTTTTCAAATCTGATATCCACATAACAAACGCTGATGTTCCCCAGCGCTTCGTTTTATCTTCGACACTCTTTTTAATGATCTCTTGCCTGATACTTCTAAGCCAGCATATGCCTTTGCTGATGACAGTAATTTCTGTTTTTGATATACAATCCCATACTCACGTCTTCTTCGGCTGCAGTGTATGGTGAGCTCATTAAATTACAATATTAACAGCATATCCAACTGGGGAACCGCCAAGAGAATGGAAATTTAATACCTCCAAAATACAATGATATCGTCTGTACAAAGCGGAATTTAAACAACCAGCCATTATCCATGCCTGGTACTTGAGTCATCGAAATTGAAAATGACAATGGGAACTTGTGTTGGAATGACCACATATTCGATGTCGGAAAAATTACTGCGAAATATCTACGCTTCTTCAAATGATATTATTTTCCCTCTTTAATCTGCTTTTGATATACATATACATATGCATCTGCTAGAAATTGGATTACAATGCCCACATCTGGTCAGATGCCCCTAAGAATTCTCTGCACATGCTAGAAAGGATTCGAAATTGTGCTATAAAATACATGGGTGATGTCAATACGGCACAGTCTATTGACATAATCTAACACCGACATAACGTCTCTTGCCTCACCTTGATTTATGGTTATTTTCACCACCAGTGCTTCATCGAAATTGCCAGAGGACAAGAATATGTTCCGGACGGATATGCCGAGTATAAGCTGGTATCTGAAATAAAATAAAACAGGGGCAAGAAGCAAGACACTGGTGACTGATTGGATGACTTGGAGAAGGCCTTCGATACTGTATATTTAGGGTGACTGTTTTTAAATTCGACCATGCCGGGCATAAGGAAAACTCTGCTGAATAACTTTTACAATTTTTACACCAGTAGATATTTCACCATGAAGTAAAGTGGCGTGACTTCTGATGGAATATTTGAAATTGAAAACGGTCCGCAACAACGCACGGTGTATTCGCTGGTCCAATTCCATTTTTACTCAAGCGATCTTGCAGGATCACTTCACCATCAGGTCCATAAAAAGTAAATATACTCATACAAAGTGACTTCTATGAGATCAAGCGATTTTGCGATAACTTGGAATTGGAGATCGACATTCAGAAGTTTGAGAAATATTATATTTAAGACGCCTTTTTGACCTTCTACGGACAAATATATTGGCGAGAAGATCGGCAACAGTCAAATTCTTTGGAAGCAGTAGCAACTCGATGAGATTGTTACGATAGCGTCCTACCAAGCCCTCGTCCGATCCATTCTTGCAAAGCGGTTTTCACGTGCAAATAATTTACAAATAATTATATATTTTAGCGAAATTCGCGGTCAGATACGACTGCGTTACTTGAGTTGACATCAATTGTCAGCCGTTATAATCGTGGCAATGAGCAAATGATTGCGGTTTTACTACACAATTTCGGATCGACTTATTCATTCTTATAATATGGTGCCAGTGTGATAGCGAAACGCCAGAAGTGTAGAAAATATTGCGGTAAATCAAGACCCCAATCCATCGATTGGGGTTCTACGAGCTTGACATTTTCGAACGTCCCTGTATCGTATTTTGCTAAAAGACTTGGCAATGCATCCATATATTGAACCAAGTGATAAGGCTAATGCTCATCCGCTGATTGTACCTTATTGAAGATAGAAGATGATACGAGGCACATCTAGGGTTAAATAGTGAAATTCTGACATTTAGTAGAGCAAAAAGCCGTAAGTGTTTCGACAGCAGCCAATACATATGACAAAATGTATTGTTTGGTGTGGTTTTCATGACGGATGTGTCATTGAGCCGTAATTCTTCTGAGATGCTGTCACTAAGCCGATCGCTAATGTTAACCAATTGTTTTTTTTTTTTTTGATAATTTGAGTTTGGAAGGCTTGGAGAATAGGTGGTGTTAGCAAGTCGGCGTCAGTTGCCACAATCAACGTGTTGATGATGAAGTTCGGTGATCATCTCCAATAGAGCGGCTGCCGCAATCAACTTAATTAAGACAAAGTTCGGTGATCGCCAAAAATGGCACTGTCAAGTGGCCATCCCGATCGTGCGATATAAAATGTTTATACTCTATTTTTTGGAACTACATTAAAGACTACCCCTGATCTACACCATCAAGCCAGAAGTTTTAAACTACTCAGAGACGAACACTCGCCGTAAAATTGCTGGAATATTGGCTGAATTATGCAAACAAGTCTTGGAAAATTAGCTCATGCAAGCGGTTCCGTAGAATACGCATGAATGATGTCATATTTCACAACTAATGGTAGCAATTATTTTCGAAAAATAAATAATTTTTTTTAAAAAATAAATAAATTGGGGCCTATCGAATGCAACATTTATATTTAGATGTCTCTTGTTCAACATGAGAGCAAGGGTATAGGCAACAATTAGAAGGGATTCTTTTCACTTGTACAAATCACTAGAGTTGGGGTATATACAATTCTATCGTAATGAGGTCTTCCACTCTAAGCGTGAGCCTAATAAACGACGATAGCATTTATATTATTCAAATCAAAGACACAACTATCTTCTCCTCCATGAGTATTACCCCAATTTGATGTGTCATTAGAGCGTACCCTTCAGCGGCTTCGTTCCTCCAGATGGATTACACTATTTTAATAATAAAACGATGATCCAGAACAAATGCAATGTGACGCTAGACATGGCATACTGCTCAACTCACCCAAAAGCAAATAGCAGACAAATAATCTTCTTTCCTGACATCACCACACTTTCGATAAAAACTAGGCCTTAGTCCATACCGGACTCTCTCCCCAACAATTTATTTATGATATTTTTATGAGAGAGTGTAGAAACTTATTCTAAATTTATTGAAGTGGATAATTTTGTGATTTTCTTATGAGTACATGTTACTTAATTTCTTTTCTCATTAAGTCATTTTTATAGACAGCCTTCAACAATTTCTGGCGTCAATAATCGAAAACGAATATTTTATCTTGGATCACTGATGTCTGCCTTCTCATAGTTAAGTGTGTCTTATAAATATGCTATCAAAAAGTCCTCGTGCTTGTGCCTCAAAAAAATAATGGTTGCTTCAATACGTTCGTTCTGGTGAAAAAAACACATATTCCTGCATCATATGAATATTTAATATTGCTTTCTTTTGGGGTATACATGTTTATTTATATGTATGTTCATAGACAATAATTACGACCTTATAGAGCAGTTTTAATGATTTCATATCGTAGTATGACAATTTTCTTTTTGATTGCAGCTCACAAATAAAAGGATATAAATGATTACATACATTTATATATTTTTTCAGAGAAATTTGCACGAAATACGCTTAAATTAATTAAAAGAAAAAATGTAATTGCACAAGTATGGCATTGTTATGCTGAAGATGGTTCAAAGGATCATCAAGCGATGTAGTACTTTGTTTGGTTCCTGGTTAATGGTTCTCGTACAGAAATTTAAAAAAGATCTTCCATCAAAAATTTAATATTTTTCCAGCTGGTTTCACTTAATTTCTGCTTATCTATAAAATAATCTGAAAACATAAGAGCAACATAAATAGCCTTATAAATGTCCTTCCATTTTATTAAATTGTAGCCATGTTTATTTTTTAATCGTGTGAAATTAAAATTATTATATTTCAGCACGTCTAATTAATAATATACAAATTTTGTAAGTATATGAATAAGAAATACAAGAAAACCTTGTTGAATAAAAATTTTAAAGAAAACTAAGAAGAATTTTTTCGTTATTTCAATCTACGATTTAACAATTAACAGGTTTCGAAATTCAGATAAGATTGTTTCTTAAATATAACTTAAAATAATATACCTATTTTTAAAAATAATTCTGTGCAAGGATGTATCGAATTCCTAACCTAACAGGTGAGCGTTTGACCTCCACCTTCTGCAGCCGAGCCAGTTTTGCTTTCTTAATGTCAGCGAACTTAGGACAACCCCGATAGTTTGCGGTGTGTCCCACGTTCCCACATAACACGCACGAGAGCTGCGACCTATCGGATGCTCCGTCCACACCCAGAGCACACTCCTCGGAACTGTGGTTCTTTGCGCACCTCACGCATCGAGGCTGCATTTGGCAGTTCGACGCGGCGTGCCCGAACCTCTGGCAGCGAACGCATTGTATAACGCCTTCGCTCCTTTTTAGTTTTTCCCAGTGGACCACCTGGTAGTCTAGGACGTTGATATTCCTTAGACTATCCAGACGGCTTTCGCGACTGAGCTGCACCAGGAAGAACGGCAGACTCCGTTTCTCCCGCCTGGCTCTAGCTGTGGTAAATGGCTTTACCCATACAAACTTGAGTCCTTCGCACTCCTTCTCTTTGAGCAGTGCCAGGATCTCCTCAGGATCAGAAGACGGTTCCAACCCCTTCAGCAGCATCGATTGCCGCTTTTCACACTTCGGTGTGAATGAGTGGTGCTTCGTCGTCGTTTCCTTTAGGAGCTCTTTCACTTTCGCGTAGCCCTCCACTGTATTACAGTGGCGATCGTTCCCCAATCTTTTTATGTTAACATTATTACCAATGACCAACTTACACAGGTCCTTGGTTTCATTTACCTCTAATTTATAGGTGTTGATAGGAGGCACCTTCTCCTTCTTCTTCTGCTGCTGCTGTTGTTGTTGCTGCTTTAGATGTTGTTGCTCTTGTTGCTGCTGCTACTGCTGTTGTTGTTGTAGCTGCTGCTGTTTTTTCAGATGCTGTGGTTTCAGCTGTTGTTGTTTTTGCAGCTGTTTCTGCTGCTGCTGCTGTTGTTTCTGCTGCTGCTGTGGTTTTGTTTGCTGCGGTTGTTGTTTCTGCTGCTGCTGGTTTTGTTGTTGCTGCAGTTGTTGGTTGTGCTCATGTTGGGAGCTGTCTACTTGATTGCTCCCTCTGCCTGCGCTCAGTTTGTTTTTGCTTAATAGCAATCACTTTTTCTTCCAGCTTTAGTATGCTGCTGGTAATATTATTTATTTCTTCATCTTCGTCTTCTGACTCAGATGCCGCTAAAGAGGCAAAGTTGTTATTGCTCCCCTCATACTGGACTTCGTCTTTCTCTTCATCAGCTCTTAAAACGGCACTTATATTTTTTTTCGTTAGATTAGGAGTTTTCAATCTTTTCCTCCTTTTAATGGCTTTCGCCACGTCATGCACCGGCAACATTGTTGTTGCCTTTTGCAACTCCCGTTGAGGAGCGCTCCCCACCGTCCATCACGTGATTTCCAATTACTTTGTTGTTTCAACAATTTGAGGAGAAAAACAAAAAAAAAAAAAAAAGAAAACCAAAGTTCCAAGTTTGACCTGGGATCGAACCCATGTTCCACGATTCGATGACCGACGTCGCCACCCGCTGGGCTGGCTCCCAACAGATTTTTTTTTAAGCTGAAACTGAATCACTATTTACTGTTTCACTATTTACTTTAGGAAAAGCCGAAACATGTCTGTTTTCTGCGGAAATCTGCGAACGACTGATACTTACTTACGGGGTGGTCGTCTCGTGGACGGCCTTAGAAAATGCAGTCAACTGCATTAAACTAAACAGAGTCCAAAAGACTACATGTCTATGCACAGCTCTGTACTGGCTGAAGAAAATCCGGCAAATCTCCGGTCGATAAGTCTCCCTCCGAATATCAGTAAGGTATTCGAAAAGGTAATCAATAGGGCTTTGACTCTAGTGGGTCGAGGACAAAAATATAGTTCCACATAATCAATTCGGTTTTAAGGCGGGGCATGATGTCATACACGCCACGTCTAAATAGGTGTCAGATATCCAATGGAATAAACGCACAAACCAGTGTACTGGGCTGATGGTTGACTTGGAAATGACCTCCGGCACCGTATGGTTAAAGGGTCTTTTCTACAGGCTGACCATACTAGGCATCAGTAAACCACTTTTGTATATTCTTCATAATATGCTCACCAGCAGACAGTTCATCTTGAAAAATGGCGATGCGAATTCTGTTGGAACATTTCACATTAAAAACGGTCTGCAACAAGGTGCGGTTAATTCGCCGATCTTATTCAACATAAACACAAGCGATTTGATAGGTTCACTTCCCCATAGCATAGCGTACGCAGACGACTTGATAGCGTACAGAACAGGTGCAAAAGTCGAGGTGATTAACGTGATTTTGCAAAGTGATTTCGAACAAATTAGGGGTTTTTGCGATGACTGGAAGTTGAAAATCAACTTTCAGAAGTCTGAAACCATTCTGTTTAGAACGCCGTTGTCTGATGCCTCTAGGGACACCAGAAAGAATTGGCGAAAATTCTCAATCATTGGAAAACACGTCCAGCCTCTTGCTTATCGAAATGTAGTCAGACACCTTGGGATCTGGCTAGACCAATATCTATATTTTAACAAGAATGTAGAGCTGCTCTGGCCAGGGCCAAACGTGCTTTTGCCCTTACAAAGAGACTGTTTTATAGCAGCCAACTCGATGCGAGGGTGAATATTATCTGCTACACGGCCCTCATCCAGCCCATGCTGATATATTCAACGTGAGAGCAAACTTAATGGAAAAGATTCGGGTGTTTGAGAGGGCTTGGTTTAGGGTTTGTCTTCACCTTTACAGAACACCAAAATCGGAGTACATAAAATTCTATCCCAATTAGGTCCTATACAACAGGGCGAATTTAATAAGAGTTGACTCGAGGGCATATTGCGAGAGCAATGACCTCGTCCAATAACCTGATATCGGGGGCCTACTACCGCAACTACTTACATCATGAGAGTGTGCGCTTGGAAGGCTTCGTCCCCCTTAAAGCTTTCATCTATTTTGACTTGAAAGGGCTGGTCCAGGATAGATTTTCGGTGACGCTAATCTTCCACGTAGCTCGTGCAGTTGGTGAGGGGCGACTCAACTACGACAGAGACATCGCACAGGGCAATACTGAACGTCTCAGGTTTAGCGGGGCGATTTCAAAATACGATGAAAAACATGTTGTTTTGCAGAACCAAAATATTTGCTGGTTGAGTGAAGAAGACCCGATTTCTTCATCGTTTCCCTTAAGTCCAGGTTAGCCTAGTCAGAAGGCAAAGTGGGCCATAGTTTCCTTGCTATGTTTAGGAAATGGCCGACTTAAATAGGTTAGGGTAGTTTTAAGGTATGAAGGTTGGCAACCTTGGGTTAGCTAGCTATTAGGTTAACAACTTGAAGATTGCTAGCAATGAGGTTAGATTAGATTGTATAGTTAGGCTAAGTAGTTTAAGGTTTAGTATAAGTTAGCATCGGTAGTTAGTTTAAGTAGTTTAAGAATTTATACCTCTAGCTAACAATCACCTTAAGGGAACACAAACCCCTTGAGCGCGCGCTCAATATAAAAAAAGAAACTCTAGTATAAGTTTTATGTAAATACAAAAAAAATTCTCATTTAGTAAGTTTTTTCAAACACTCAATTTTTTCTTAGTTTAACTATAATAGATGTTAATGAACAGTAATTAAGATTGAAAATGGTTAATCTTTCGACGTCTAAGATATAAAATAAAAATATAGTTTATAGCGCCCATTTGGAGGGCCAGTAAATTTAAGATGAATAAAATAAAATGCATTAAAAATGAAATGAATGAAAATGGCCTTTAACCTCGAATAACGCATTAGCTATATATCTCGGTCATAAGACTGATATTCACCTACGGAGTTGTTGTCTGGTAGACGGCCTTAGACAATGCAGTCAACCAGCAAACTATTCAAACTAGCGTAATCGGAGCCCTACGCTAATACTAGGAATCCTCACAGAGAACATCGGTTACATTTTACTCGAACTTTGGTTTGACAAAGACTTTCATGTAAGCTTCCCCTCTAACATAGATCCTCCTGGGAGAAGATGTTTTCATGAACGCGAACTCATCTGGTTCCAACCGGGACCAATTTGATCTTGATTGCAATTAAATTGTTTAAAATAAAGCAACAACAACAACTTTATAAATTTTATTGAACTGAATCAGATCAATCGAATGTAAAGAATCACCAATTTACCCAAAATTCTAAGGAAAAGTATGCTGACGTTGGTGTGTACTATGAGAAAGGATCGAGTATCCAAATTTATTTTAACAACATTGAACAATAAGAGGTTCTCGTGAGTGACAAAATAAAGTAATAATAAATAACATAGCAACGTTCGTCATTTAAATAAAATAATTTTGTTGCAATCTTCTCTATTCACTTTCCTATCATACTAGTCAGTCATGGAATATGTTCATATCCCTTGGAATCATCAAGATAATAGTGAAAATGCACAATTCAATTTAATCGGACGGAATATGGTTTGTGTTCCAATATAACTGTCCCATTGGGCCAACGAAATTTTATGTCTTACTTCAACCACAAGGATTTCAGGGAACCCATGCAAAAGACACCCGCTTAAAATTCAATTTGCATATTAAAGTAGCTCTCCCTTTCCGAAGAAGTGCTAAATTTAAGTTCAACGAATTTCATGAAACATCTTCCAGGCAGCAACAATAACGAAAGTTAATTAAGCTTCAATTACTTATAAAAAAAAAAAAAAAAAAACTTAAAATTACTCAATCGCTATTAAATTTAAGTTTTGATACTTTTTCGCATATAATGCGCTCATGGCTCGTGGCTAGCCTCGTTTAGCGAGCGAAGCGTGCAAATAATTGCCCATAATGGCTTAAAAATAACTTACTCAATTGAAACAATGGATGGTAGTGCTTTTTGTATAATATCTGCACAGTTTGTCAAGTTTTTTTTTGCAGTAGTTGAGAAGTTTCAAAATTCTCCTAATGACTTCAAAAATTATAATGCACAACAAAATACGCCCGATTTTAAAGTTTTCTTTCTATTGAATGCTATTTCAGTTTTATTGCTTAAATGAAGTTAACATTTGTTGTTGCTAAAACGGAATTATATAAAAAACATAGTATCATTTACCCAATTGGATTATTTCATATTAATATCCTGAAAAGCTAAAGTTAATATACAATTTCCTTCAGAATATAACAGAAAATAATAGTGATCAATCCGTAACTTCAAAGTTAGTGTGGAATTACATAGCGATTTAGTAAACAATATAAATATATATTTAATGGGGGGGAGACATAGGTTTTTACAAAATTATTGTTCTTAGACTTCATAAAATAAATGAAAAGAGCAATTTAGAAAAGATAGATACGATACAATTCGAAAATTAATTTAGCAATTAGAAAAATCCATCTCACAGTTTAAATTTAATTAAATCACATTAAATTTAGGCATTGACTTGCGGTGATGATTAGGATAGCAGATCACTTTTAAGTAACGATTTAACAGTTTTAATAAATATTAAAAGGTACATATAGTGGTGCACCAATTAAATCTTAAATCGATTATTAGAACAAAGTAAACTACTAACAAAATTATATTTTCCGCAACGATGTTCAGGTAAATAGATTTTTTTACAATCATAAGCATGGGAGCATAAATTAAAATCATTTAAGACGTTATTTAATATTTTGATAGACATAAATTTTGTCTTCTTGCTAATGATCAGTTTATTTTCCGTAAACCAAAAGCTCTATGTCTCAAGATCTTTCGATGGCAATACTTTGCTATCCTGTTTACCAATTTGATGGTAAGTAAGCTCTATGTCGTCGGCAAATGCAGTTGGTAGTCCATTTAGATTTAGTGCAAAGAAAGAGTTAATAAAAATTAGGAACAGCTCAAGACAAAGAATTGAACCCTGTGGTACGAGAGTCTTTAAAGCTCCCATTTACATTTACCTTTCGATTCCTACCTTTTAGATATGAAGTAAACCACTTGTTTTTCCTCTAAATTTAGCATTGCATAATTTTTTTCGAAGTAAATCATGGTGAACCATGTCAAACACTTTTGATATATCGACAAACAGAGCCATGGTGGATTTGTTATAGTTAATACTATCAAAATTAATAAAATCAAGGCAATGACTACTAAAAAAAACTGTTTCTGTCTAAAAAAAAAAAGGCCAATATGAGTGATTTCATAAGTTTTTCAAAAATCATAGAAAACGTTAGTAGTAGGGAAATAGGTCTGTATTTTGACATATTATTTTTATTATCTTTTTTAAAACAACGGTTTTGAACACTAATGTCTTTTGCTGTGCCCTAAACAATAACTTATACACAATGATGTATTCGTGGGAAGACTAAAGGTCACAAGGTAATGCCACAAGCTACGTCAGTAGTTATGTCAAGCCCAATTTTAGTTATGGAGTTATGTTCTTGCCTGCGGTTTGGCATAATAAAAACACTTTTTATTTTGTTTTATATCTTTACTATAAAGACTAAACTGAAGAAAGATCGAAAGAGAAGAAAAGCTGAACTAAACTGATGCGAAGATTAAACTGAACTGGTTTGCATGTTTTATAATTAGTATAAAATTGTTTACACAGCTTTTCAAGTGAACACAATGGGAAAGGAATACGCTTTGGTGAAGATGTCATATTTGCCGGCGCGTATAGCACAGAAGTGAGCGGATGAAAAGAAAACGGAAGTAAAGTCTCAGACGTAACTCTTATAATTACGGTAAATTTACCCTAAGTAAGTGCAATTCAATCCCTCCTTATCGTTTCCCTTAGTTGCTCTTTCGTTTTTGGTTGTAATGTTGAACTCTGAAGGAATTGGACCACAATCGGAATCATGGATTTCAGCCAGCAGTTCACGGACCTCAGACATCGAAAAGTCATCCAACTTATGTGGGGATGGGTCACAGTCCGAATGTGGCAGATAGCCTACCCTCGTTGAAAATTCGCGGATGGCCTAACAAACTATGAAATTGGGACAGTGAATCCATATCCATGGTAGGCACGACAAACCAAGAAACCGGTGTTAACCACAAAATAAAGCGTTGTTACTATTTATTTAACGGAGGTAAGACTAGCAATGGAGAGCATTGGAACAGTACCTCTCAATGTATTTCACTGGGGGTGAGGCATTACACGTGAACACGATGAACACGTGAAAACAATCAACAGTATACTTGAGAATGGAAGATCACATCTTATGACCACGTGGATGCACTAAGCAGAAAACACGTGGCCAACCAACGATAAATTAATAAATAAATGAAGATATCTTGCATATGAGCACCACAAATCGAAGAAACAGTGAAGCAATTATGGTTTGCTAGTAAGCGAGCAGTTTTATTTAACACAACTGAAGGAATGACAAGCAGCAAGCGGTCATCAGAAGAATGTAGGCCGACATTCAAGAAAATGGGCATACAACGAACGAAACTAACTACTTCGCCAAAACATAAACCATAACAAAAATTAGGACCAAAAATGTCAACAACAAATAAATACAAGTCAAAATAAATACATACAAAATGAAATAAATACAAGTCAAACGACAAAGAACATCCAAATATTTATGAAATTCCACGTTATTTATAATTAGGTCCCAATCACTTAAGTATGAATGTCGATGTACCTAGGAAGCCGAGGTCGAAAGATAGTAATACTAATACACTTAATTCGATATGGACACGTTTTAATTAGCAGATCACCACGTCAGTTGATGCCCCCTGAAACTCCAAACAAAACATATGGTTGAAGGAACTGCTCAGAACATAAACGGTGCTCCAACCAAATATTTTGGGTTGAGGTGCCCAGCTAGGAAACAAACCTGCACGTCTCCCGCTATCAAACACGCTCTTACTGCCTTTGATAGTTTATATATGCTACAAGAAGATACATGCTAGCTGCTGGCAACTGTGAAGAGAAGCATCACTGCTAACCCGACACTAGCCTATATGTCGATCCCCTAGCGAACAGTTAGAGTAGCCTTTAAACGGAAAATCGGAAGAGATAGCTGCTCTCCAAAGCTTCAGACCTATTTGTCTGCTTTTTTTAAGTTTAAGAGCCTCGAGAGAATAGTCGGGCTCCATGACTGCAAAACTGATTTGCGAATGCATACTCTGTTTAGAATACAAAATTCCTACCAACAGTAACGCTTTAAAATATAGTGGGCTGAGGGTAAGCAGCTGCGGTATATCTTGGTCGACTCAGTCTTTAACACTCTTAATGTTTTTAACGTCTATGTTTTTTTTTTTAACGTCATGTACAAATCTCTGCTCTAGAATACAAGCAGCTGTATACGAATTCCTCTACTGCTGCATCAGAAATAGGCTTTCAATCAACCCTCTTAAAACAATGGTTTTCCTGATCTAACTTATTTAGTACTTAAAGGCATCACCATCCATTTCTTCTTGGAAGCCAGGTATTTAGTTATCATGCTGAATAACAAACTTCATTGGACTAAATGTTCTAAGGAGTTGTCGACCTAATATGTTCTGGCTGTATTAACTAGCTATCGGTAAGACATGAGACTTATTACCCAAGCATATCATCTGGATTTACTCGGCTATAATAGTATTCAACTAACCTCTAGACGTTTTTTCAATTTTACTCCGTGACAATATTTCACTTTTTTCTTTTAAAGTTAATAGAGTTGCCATTCTCTCAAAGTTTGATTCTCCCAATACGAAGCACATATCCACGAAACCCAATTTTGTGCCGTAATAACAAGTGATTTTAACCTAATTTAATTATTGTAAATCGCGTTACCGTTTGTTTTACCAGTTTAAATGAACTGATGTCAGACAATAATTCTGTCCGCTAAAACCTCAACTCTTTGCTCTTCCCTCTTAGTGTTCAAATGTCTAAAATTATTAATATAAGCCAGAGTATATTATCATCCTTCAAACAATTCAAGTGCATTACTCCCTAACCTGTGCAATACAACGGTTTAGAAGATGTTAGAAAGATCCAACTCTCTGTGATCAATTCGCGTTATTTTAATCTGTAGCCAGAAGTGTTAAAGAATTAGATGATAGCGAGGAAATAATGCAATTGAACATTACATCATTAAAAGACGACTCTGCAGTCGCAGGCATAATCGAAGAGCTGAAGTACGCATCAAATAAGCTCGATGCTATACCTTGCGGCTCCACACTCCCAATTCATAATACCTCAATACTGGATAAAATTCTTACCGAAAGTATAGCGTCAAACCTCATTGATCATGAAGGAATCATCAACACCATTGTTTCAACTTCTTGCTCGCTAGCAAACCTCAAGGACGCTAACCAACCAACAACTTCCGCAAATCTTCTCACCACCAAGGAAATTGACACAAAATCTGTTTTTCATCTCGGACACTGGTGGACACCAACCGTATGGAATAACAGACTTGAAAAACTTAATAAAGCTATTACGAGAAAAATACTCGTCACTCTACTTTTTGAAGAACTTCCCTAGAAACAGTAATGCTATTTGGGTAAACAAATATATATTTTGAGAAAAAAAAATGCATTCACCGTTTATAGCGAGAAGACATGTTTCAGATGCTTCATAGTTTACATCCTTTGTAAATTTGAGTGGCTATTTTTTAATGCTAATGAAATAAATAGGAAAGTACAAGTGAAGTCTCGAAAAATTGGATAAAAAAATCCTAAAATTAAGCCCATTTCTAAAACTAAGTCCTAATCAAGTTCTTCCTCTCTAAATTCCAATCACGACTCGAATTGGAATTTTAAAACTGGAGTGTTCCCCAATTCTTCTCCTAAATGCCTTGTACATTTAACCATGAATATTGAAAGTATAAATCCATCCATTTAACTACCCACCACTTCCAAATCAGCTAAGCCCAAGGGCATCCGAGTTTCATTTAACCTTAAACCCGTTTCCAGCCCTTTACTTTTAGACGCCCTTTTATCCTCCAAACGCACAAACAACACTTACGTGAAAAACCCTGCATCTATCGAAACCCCCACCCAAGCATCTACTCCTAAATACTTAAACCACATACGTTCCCATTTTCTCAACCATAATTTGGGGAATACAACCAACGAGTTTCCTAGTTTTTTGGATCCTCTGCTGCCTCCAATACCTAAACTAGCAAAACAATTTACAAACAACGATGTTGAAGGTCGCTATGTAATGTCTATCCTCAGAAATCATATCATATATGCGAATGTGTGAGCGCGCGCTCAAGGGGTTTGAGTACCCTTAAGGTGATTGTTCACAGTGCGGGCAAAGGAAATTTAGGGAGGAAAAAAAGAGAGGTACCGATGTATATTGCTTTTAATTATTTGCAAGTTATAACGACCAGGAAATACAGAGATCGGCAGGGCATTCCATACGCGAGTTGTACGGCTTAGGAACGAATCACGATATTTTAGAGTACGTCCGAAAATGGGCTTGAGGGTATACTGATGAGCATTCATAGCGAGACGGGTGTTACGGTTGAAAGTTTGAATAGGCGGAATGCTACTGGCGATTTCAGTGGAGCACTGGTGGTGGAAATAGCGATAAAACAAAGTGAGACACGAGACATTTCGTCGGTGTTCGAGGGTGTCCATTGATTGGCTGATATTAGTATCATCAGTAAGTTTTATCGTACGGTTTTGAATCCTATCTAGCAGGTGCAGAGATGTTTTAGGAGCACCTGGCCAGATGTGGGAGTTGTACTTCAATTTTGGGCGGATGAATGCCTTATATATTAAGGCCAGATAAGAGGGGGTAAAATATTTCTTACATCACTTGAGGAAACCTAGACATTTCGCAGCATTTTTGGTGACATCAAATATGTCAGGTCATTCCAACGTAAGTTGTCATGGATACACATACCGAGAATGGAAAGTTTTTCGGTTTCGACGAATCAAGTGCCATTCAGGGATAATGGCTGGGTGTTTAAATTTCGCTTTAACGACAGCAGACAACTGTTGATAGTTCCCCAATTGGTATGTTGCTGATATCGTTATTTAATGAGCTTAGCATCCGCTGCCGTTCTCGTTCTACAGCCGAAGAGCAGGGCCGTGAGTCCGGGAACGAATAAGAAAAGCAGAGAGTAATGTCATCAGCAAAGGAATATATTGGATTAGAAGTAGCAGTCAAGAGATCATTAATGAAAATTGAAAAGAGTGTCGGAGACAAAACAGAGCCCTGGGGCACACCAGCATTTATTTTGTGAATATCAGACTTGAAACCGTCCAAAACAACTTGAATTGAACGTTCCGAAGGTAATTTCTAATCCATTGAAGAAGAGAGTCGTCGATCCCAAATGCACGCATTTTCGACAAAAGAGACTGATGCCAAGCTCTGTCAAATGTCTTAGCAATATTAAGTGCAACTATCTTGCTTTCGCCAGATTGATGTACGCTTTGGTTCCACTTTTCGGTAAGACATGCCATCAAATCACCAGTGGACCTGTTGCTACGAAAACCGTACTGCCGGTCATTGAGAAGTTTTCGTGTTTCGAGATATTTCATGAGCTGACGATTTATCAGTGTTTCCATGACCTTGGAAAGAAGGGACGTAAGTGCAATGGGTCTGTAGGAGGAGAGAGAAGATGATTCGCCTTTTTTAGGGACAGGCTGGAAAAATGCTGTTTTGGAAAAATGAAAAAATGCTGTTTTCCAGCCTGACGAGTAGGATTGATGAAAAAGCTTACGCAGTGGTTTTGTCAGCGAGGAAGAACACCTCTTCAGAAGAAGGGGAGATATATCATCTGGACCAGCGGATTTATGTATGTTGAGATCTTTAAGTACTCTTGCTATTAGACGAGTGCGAAAGTAGATTCGTGCCATTGAAGATTCGACGCACTCAAGTGTAGGCGGAGACAAAGCACAAAGGCGTTGCAGTCATTTCTGGCTCAATTGATCTTTTTTCGGTTTTCCTATGTCGGGTTGGTCTTGAAGGCCCGGAAAAATATTTCTCTAATCCTGACGTCCTCTTTACAGCTGGAGTCGTACCATGTCTTTTCTTTTGGTTTGATACTTTTTATCCGATGAGGAATAAGGGATCTCATTCCAAAGAGAATAGTGTCTGTAATCATATCAGCAGCGGAATCCTCATCGTTATCGAGGAAACATAACGAACGAATCTTTTCTGATTTCTTAGCTGATATAACACAGTTGTCCGACGAGCCTAGAGGGGAGAGCACATCAACGGTATATTTATCAGGGTGAGAAGTTAAAAACAAGTCTAGCGTGTTGGCGGTATGACTATCAACGTCTGGTATTCGCGTGGGCTCATTTACAAGCTGCGTTAAGTTGTTTTCCGCAGCGAAGATCTCAACACACCGTCCTTCGGGTGTTGTCTGTCCAGAATGTCGAAGCCACCCAGAATTGTGTATATTGAATGGAGTCAGACAGTGTATCAAACTAGTTAAAAGTGAAATTGCTGTCCAGTTTGGGGCTTCTGTAAATAAAGCAGTAGTGGATAATTTGCTTACCGAGATGGAATTTTAACCACATGAAGTTGAATTCCGGATTGGATCATGGATCACATTGTGGTGGAGTTTGGTAAGCTACATCACTACGCACGTAAATGGCGAGACCGCGGTGAGAGAAGAATAATGGCACTAGCCAGGTAGCTTCAGATCAGGATAATCTGAGAGGTGTGGGCGGGGATCTAAATGTGTTTCACTAAGTGCCAAAACAGCTGGTCTGTACTTACAGACGTGGACGTACGATAAATCTGATAAATCGATAAATCTGACTCTGCGATGGTGGCTTGACCAAAACAAGTGTCCTTGTCGCAATTCACCAAGAAGCTCTCCCAATTAACCCTAAAGACTTGAAACAAATTTTCCTTCGTTTTCATGAGGCTTTCAATATCTCTCCATCCGATGTAGTAAATGATCTCGCTCCATTTGCTTCCTATGTGAACTCAAAAGGCATTATCATCTTTAGCGGGCACGCTTCAGTTTCAAAAACTACTACTGCTCCTAACCACTCTTTGATTCCCTAATTAACGACTCCGCACCTTACATATTTCTCTCTATTACCAATATGTAAGATGATTGCGCTCTAAGATCTCCACCATATTCCTTAACTCACAAGACTTTCCCTACGAAATCTTTGCCTTTACTGAACCAAATTTGCATTGCGACATTAAAACTAAGGAACTTTCACTTCAGATTTTGAAGTTCTTCGTAACCACAGCCTCGAAAACATAAATGATTCTTATGGTCGAGGCATTTTGTTCACTTACCAGACAGCAGGTTCATACCCTTTTTCCTCAGCTCTGTGAAACACTCTATCACGATTGCTTAAGCCGAATGCAATCTGAATTTGTCCCTGATCCTAAACGCCCTTTTCACTTTATAAACACCAAACGAAACTCTGATAATAACGCACCTACCCTAAGATTCTCAAACGAATCCTCAAACAACCCTGAAATTTATTCTCTAAATTATTGAGCCAAACTTTTGCTACGCGTGTTGGAGAACCTGATATCAATTATGTTTCTTACATGAGTAGCTGTGCTCAAATTTAATTTACATCAGTTGACATTACTATTGAACATGTAATGGAGAAAATAAACCCGCTCAAAGACCAGATCAACAATTACTAATTTAACACAATTCCTTTCTACAACTCTCTGGAATTGCTACCGATTTCGCACGAAATAATCCTTTTCACGTTTGAAACTCTCGGCTTCCGAACTGGGTTTATCTTGTGGATCAAATCTTATTTGACAAAGATCAATATAATATTCTTTTAAATCTTCTGTTTCTGATCCAATCGTAGTTACATCTGGTACACCTCAAGGAAGCCAGCTCGGTTCTCTGACATTTATATTGGCGATCAATGATGTAGATTTCATTATCAAAAAACCCCGCATTTCCATCTATGCAGATGATATGAAGATCTATGAACACATCTCTATACCCTCTGACTCTCAAGCACTACAAAATGATCTGAATACCTTTTTAATCTGGTGCGAACAAATTTTTTTGGAGCTTCATGCCAGCAAATGCTAAACTATAACTTATTCGCGTAAACGTATGCCATCACCACCAAGGTCCTATTTCTTCTGCAATGAAATAAAACCCTCTGTCACCTTACTTCGCGTTTTATGTGTCATATGCGATAAAGAATTTAATTTTCGGCCGCATATTGATAAAATTATTAAAAAAGCTAATTCTTCATTGGGATTCATTATCGATGGCCCAAAAAATTCTGTAACCCTTACGTCACTAAATTCCTTTTACAATCCACTCCCAGTGTGGGACTAGCTATCCAAGTTTGGTCTCTTTACTACGAAAGCCACTCTAGGCGAATTAAAGCTATTCAACGTAGATTCATTTGACTTGCATTACGGGGTCTACCTTGGACAGATATCTATAACTTGCCTCCGTACAAGTTTAAAGCAATCGTTTAAAGCTAATTAATCTTTATCCCCTCAAATAGTGTCGAGAAGTTGCTGATGTGCTCTTTGTTTATTAAATCATCATCCAAATTATATCCATTAATACCAATCCACGCAACCTTCGGTCTGCACCTCTCTTCCACATCAACTTTCACCAAACCGACTATGGCTGTAACGAGCCTTTGACCAGAATGCTGCGAACTGCGAACAACATGGTTTATGGGTTCGACTTCAACATCAGCAAGACCAATCTTCAAAATTCCTTCTCCGATGCTCCTCGACCATTTGCCTTTATTGTAGTTTTTATGCCATATTAATGTTAGTTTTAAGTTTAGTTTTTGAGTTGAAGTAGGAATTCAATAAACTGTCCGGGGTTGCCTCGGACCTCAATAATAATAATCAATAATATATTCTATACGTCAGTTGTTTGGCGCGGCAAACTTTCGTCAGTACATGCTGCTTTTACAGACCCAAAAGTACAGTCTGTTTAGGCATCATGGCAGATTTCTCTAGCGCGCCTAACTCTGTTCTAGACGCACTGTTGAAACACCCTCCCCTTGACACTCATATCATAAGTTGCACTCTCAGAGCCATCTTCCCTAGTTGCATTGGAGCTTCATATTAGGATAACTGCAGATGGCATGACTCTCCAAGTTGACGGTAAACCAAGCCAATGCTTTTCGACCTGCATAAGACCTGCTGTTCCTAAGTAAGCAAGAACTGCTTATTGGCGTCACCGGGACACCATGCCCTTGCTAAGCACCTAAGCATGATGGACTAAGTAAGAGACCATTCTCTGGCCCTTGCTTCGAGTGTCCCACTTGTGATTGGTGTTGGTACAGTAGTTACTTTATCACTCAATTGTTAACAAATACTTCTCCGAAAGATTTTGATATTCCAGCTAAGCTGTAAGACTCCAAAAGGTAAGGGAGAGAAAACTATGTCCGAACGAAACACTGTACCACTACTCAAAGTTCTGCCTACAGCCCAAGAGGTGATCATTAGTACCCGAAGGATTGAGCCATTCGGCCACTCCAGATGGACGGTCCAGCACCTCGAGATATCCTCGTGGAATACCAACAATGGCCGAGCGCCCAACGAAAATTAACATTAGGCGTGTTTTTTAGGTGATCTATAGAGGCTTAACAAATATTTTCTATGTAAATTACACTAACAACTTAGCCTGTATAGAATAACGAAACCTGGATAACTATCCAGCCTTATTTCCTTAGCCGCTATAAAAACTGTGCTACCAAACCATTTTTCCCCGAATTTTATCGAAAAATGCTATCGAATATGTCAAAGGTGACACAACTGAGAGCAGTAGTCATAAGAAAAATCATTTTGCTATGTATACATATTTAAAAGCCAACAGAAAAATTTACAAATCACAAAACAAAACCAAATAGGTAAACAGAACTGTCATTTCGCGGTGCTGCCAAACTAATGTGTTGAAATTGCTTATCCTGGGTAGACGTTTTATTGGCAAGTACTTTTTTAAGCCTATATAGAATACCAAAAAAACACACCTATTGTTTGGCAAAAAAAAAGAAAATAAAGAGTTGCGAAACAAATCCCCACGCTAACAAAACAAAAACAAAATTATAAAGGAAACCCACAGTTCCTCGCGTTCTTTCTTCCACATAGTAGAATGTACTCACATATGCGTGCAAGAAGGTTTACGAGCCCCTCCATGTATCGTTAGTTAAATATTGTAGTTGCCCTTCCTATTCGCCGGTCTCAATTGCAGCTCTCAACCTCCTAGCTTTGGTTTCGGGTCAGACGTCTGGCTTCGAACCAAAGCACTCACTTGGAACAGAACAGAACTAACAGACATGACTCACAAAAATATTGTAGAACGTTGAATGTCGTAATTGGCTGGGGATTCGAGGAGAGGCTATTGAAGCTCTGGATGTGATTTATTTTACTCTGACAGCTGAATTGACAGAATCCCATGTATGGGTGTGTGCTGAATGAGTGTGTAAGTGGAAGCGATGGTCAAAAAGCGTACAGAGCACATTCTACTCGTATAGCTTATCGTATTACTGGCAAGAGCCAAAAAAAAAAAACAGAAAAGGAAGAAAAACCATAACCAGGGCGAGAACAACCTACAAAAAAGAAAAGAAACGATCAAGAAGACTACAAACACATCAGCGTACCAAAAAAAACGCAACACTCAACAGACGCTACAGGACAAAAGATTACTGATTGTGGAGGAGACTGTTTACCCTAAGTAAGTACCCTCGTTTTGCATTAAGATATACGTTTAAATATACATATGCACCTATAGTATAATAACCGCGACTGTAATCCTTCTTCCCGGCTATTTTTTTAAAAACTGCACGACCTGTTAACGTCTGTCCATACAACAACGCGAAATTGTGGGCCTTTAGTTGGCCGGCTTTAAAACTTAAGTCTATTAAAATAAGTTTCGCTTTCACGAAAGTTTTTAAACATTATTATTTCTCGGCCTACCCTGTGATTCCCATCAATCACATATGTATACCATAGATTGAACAAAAGGGAAACAAAATTGTATTTCTTTTTGCATCTGTTTTCCCCATTTTGACAATAAAAATTGAATGGCTCCTACCTTCGGTTTATGATACATTATTGTCCGTTTCTAAGGAAATTTATTTTACAAAAACTTAGATGATAAAAAGTTTTTATTTTGTATAAAACTATTCCGCTTAACTTTTGCAACTTATAAATCGTAACCTGACTAACTACCTACTTGGAGTGGTAATTGTTCGTAACTTGTTGCACTGAGTAGTCCCATCCTAACAGCTCGTCACCACGAGAAAGAATGATGTCAGACATTACATCAGACATCTAGTCTGCCATATATTTTTCTATCTTGACTGGGCAAATTGTGTCAAAACTCTACATTTTGCAACAACAACAGCAACGATTAGTTCCTACTTTTTTATTATCGGCATTCTGAAAAAAATACGTTTACCACAACTCGCATATACACGAATGTCTAGTTCATGCCCTGATTTTCATCTTTTCACTGCTTGACATAAAAGTGAACATTTTTGTGTTTCTACTGGACATGCTCATGGCATGCTTATAATCCGAGCATCGCTCATGACCCGTGGAGACGGGCTGTAACTGCATTCTTGAGCACTAAGCAGTCATCAAAATCATGGGTATGCACCGGATGCACTTAACCTACGGCACGAAGCATCGGCCACCGCCCATAAATACCGCTTCATGTTAATGAGCCCGACATCTCTACAAAAACCCCTAACTATCCTTAGTTTAACTTATACCTAAGAAGAGTATGTCACCTCAGTAACGTCACGACCTAGGACAGCAGTGACGACGTACCTGTCGAAGATGAGCCGCTATTCCCTTGCACCGCTGTACCGATGGTATATTGGCGGGATACCATTTCTATCCTGCACTTACCGTTTAGTATCAATATGAAGAAAAGCAGCGGGCGGAATAAGTCTGGTAACATTGAACTTTCGTAGTATTTTTGATTGGGATATTAAGTCCCGAAGATCAGGCGGCACTCTGCAACATGTATTTGAATTGCCGTAATCAGAAAATTGTCAATCCTGTTCAGACGAGCCCTATAGTAAACGGATTTATTCGGATAGTGCTTTTTGTCCTCTGCTTCTGGTGTTCTGTACAGTGCAAGACAACCATTCACATGGTGGTTAACTTATCGATCCAGACAGCAAGTACATACATTCAAGTACTCGTATATCATTAGATTTTTCACCGCCAACAGCAGCCTGTGGTGTCCAATTATGGCCAAATTTCCCGAGTTTTTCCTGGTATCTTTAAAAGCTTACTTCAATGGAGTTCTAAACAAGATTGTTGCTAAATGTTGAAAATTGATTTTCAATTTCCAATCGTCACAATATCATAAACGAGTACCTTAATCTGATTGAAGTCACCCTGCAGAAGAACCCTACTATATATAATAGATTGGAGAAATCACCGCCCCCTGTTGTAAGCCGTCCCATATTTAGGAAACAAATTCTTTTCCATAAGCATGTTGTAAATTATAATATTATATATACAATACATACTAGCTGATGTACCCACTTCGCAGCTCATACAAAAATATTCTCCTTCTACATACCTATTTGTTTTTGTAATCAAATAATGAATGGCTCTTAATTGAAGAAAATCATCATAAGCATTTTTTTATTTGGATAAGGATAAGGATAAGGATGAACAAATTATTATATGAAGACATGCTGATTTGACATTTGCTACTAAAAGAATGAGAGTACATACCAAATTTAAATGCGAATGTATGCTTAATCAATACATACCTATGTACATATATATTCGGTTCTTCTTTGTACACAACATTTGCGGTGTTCCCCTTTGGGGGCAATATAAGTAAATTGTCCTGCTAATTTACTCGTGGGCAGGCCACATAAAGCTATCCATGTGAAAGGCACTCGCCGCTTAAGTCAATACCGGTATTCTTTAGGGTTTGACTTTGAACAAAATTCAACCTAACTGAAAACTGCGGTCTTTTAAAACTAAATGGATAGTTCGAAGGTATCATTGGTACGAGTATTCTTGGAGTGAATATATCTTCATTTGTGCCTGGTCTTGCTATAATAGTTGCGTCTTTGAGTCGCAAAACTTTTACCAACAACCTTGTTCCATTATTTCATTTCCAATGCGCAAAAAAGTTTCTGCAAATATTGTACTTCAGCATTGACATCATTCTCTAGCTGAACTCTCATTTTTCGTATTCTTTCCCGGATTCACGTTTTTGCTCTTCGGCTGTAGAACGGGAACGTCAGCGTATGTTAAGCTCATTAGATTCTGATATTAACAGCATAACTAATTGGGGAGCCACCAACAGAGTATAATTTAATGCTTCCAAAACACAATGCTGTATGCTGCCATTAATGTGCAATTTAAACACCTAACCATTATCCATGAATGGCACTTGCATCGTTGAAACCGATTAACTTTCCAGTCTCGGTCAGTGTTGGAATGACACCGCATATTCAGTGTCGTCAAAAATGATGCGAAATGTCTAGGTTTCCTCAAGCCCTCTGATCTGGCCTCAATATAAAAGGCACTTATCCGACCGAAATTGGAGTACAATGCCCACATCTGGTCGGGTGCACCCTCTGCTCATATCTGCACTTGCTACAATAGACAGGGTTCCACCCCTTCAAACTTTTAACCGTAATACCCATCTCAATATGAATGTTCATCAGTGCACCCTCAAGCACAATTTCGGACGCACTTTAAAATATCGCAATTCGTTCCTAAGCTATACAACTCGCTTGCGAAAGCTCTTCTCTGCTCTTTATTTCCTAGTCATTATCACCTTTAAACATTTAAAACAAACATTCATCGGTAGCTCTCTTTCTCTCCTTCCTGATTTTCCTTCGCACGCGCCGTGTGCAAGCATTTTAAGGGTACTCAAATCCCTTAAACTCGCGCAAATTTAAAAGAAAAGGAATCAAAATTTTATTGAATATTATTTCATTATAATCAATATATGAATGAATATTTCACTCGCGATTTAAGATGTTTTCGGCCAAATTATTTTTAAGCTGCTGCTAAAGGCTCAATGGTTGGGAAACATAGCAAAAAAATAAAGTGACAGCGAAAAATGCTGTAATGATATTGGTGATCTACGGACAAATGCATCAGATAGGCGTTCATTCCAATGCAAATTACTTCCAAGCATTCTCAGAGCCTTGCAAGCAGATTGGTAGCTGCGATGCGATATGCCTATTTTTAAGTTACCGAAAGATGTTGGAGCTTGGATATGGTGAAGCAGCATAAGCCAATAAAAGCATTCAGAATTATTGGGATGTACTATATATACACGTCCACCATTTACATGTTCACCTTGCTTTCGTCTTTGGAACTTATTTTGGCTCCATGCATTGGTATCTCATTGTACAAAAGAGTCCGGGCGAAATTATCTTCTCTACAAAGTTTAAAAATAGCTGTTAAAGTTGTTTCACTCGGTGTTTCGAGAATATTTTGTACATTTTCTGCGTTAAAGAATACCCTTTGGACATTCTCAAGATGTATTGCAAAGTGGACAATAGTAAGCAAGTGTTGATCTATCTCATCTCGCCGATTTTACAGAGAAAATGTTGGTCGCTTCCTTTGTTAACCTACTTGCAAATATATTTATATACAGGGTGTCCCCTAATTCGCCAACGACAATTTAAGAAATAATTCCTGGGCATATTCTAAGAAAAAAATCGTTCTACATTAACAGTCTATCTATAATGTTGACATCACTCATCGAGGATATAAGAAAAGGCCCACTTTGGTGTGCCCTGACACAAGTTGAAATGGTAGAAACTTCGTGCAGGACTTTGTTTTTAGATTAAATACTTTATAATGGCGTTTAAATAAAGTTGATATCTTGTTCGGGTCTTTAGCTATCCAATTTCTAAGCCTGTTCCATTTTCATTGCCTATGCTAATTTTTGACTTTGAGGTCGCTTTTCTCCTGAAAATGTCTATTTATCATAACGTTTTAAAATTGTTTTCTTATGAAAATGATACTTGGAAAACCCTGCAGCAGGTATAATTGATAAAAAAGTGTTTTTTTCTTTAAGGTCCAATAAAAAATGATTTTGTGTGGTCTTAGGTAATATTTATTTTATGTGTGTACTAAAACATTTATAACAGGTGCTCAAAGTGTCCTTCTTGGTTTTGTATGCATGCTAGAGTCCGTTTTTGGATTTCACTGGAAATGTTTATTGGTGCTAACTGCTGCCTTACTTTTGATGACGCTTCGAGAATACGAGATCTTCCAATTCAATTGAAGTTTCTATTTCGGTTGAATAAATAAGTTCGTTCATTTTTCCCCATACAAAAAAAAATCCAATACTGTAAGCCCAGGAGATCTTGCAGGCCAGTGAAATGGTCCATTTCGACCTATCCAACGGTTACAGTACTCTTCATCTAGCCAATTCTTAACGTCACGACTATAGTGGGCTGGGGTACCGTCTTATTGAAAATATGATGAAGCTAGTTGAATAAGTGGAATGCCCTGAAATAGTTCTGCTAAATCATTTCGCAAAAACTCCAGATAGCTTGAAGAATGTAGATGGTAGTTTGAAGGGGCCGTAACCTTAGCGTAAAAAATTACAATGATACATTTTTTTTCCTTTTATACCATTTCTGTTTGGTAAATTTTCGAAATAGGCCTTCAAGTCCCAAACCTAACTCTTTCTAAGAACTTTTAAGGAATAAGGTAAGGAAATGAGGGTTTTGACAGGTAGTGAAATAAAAGAGCACGCTTTACAATTCTTTAATAGCTATGCAATTTTAAAGAAATATTGGAAAATTAGTAATTCGTGGAAAATCACTGTTACGAATATTGTCAACTCTTGTTAGAAACGTTGGAAAAAAATCATAAATTCCTTTTTTTACCTGCTGCATGTTTTCCCAAGTATCATAAAATCCATGGGCTTTTGTGCAAACTTGATGATGATTTTTTTTATTATTGAAAAAAATAGTAAAATGTTATGTTAATTAGGCATTTTCTTTACCTCAAAGTCAAAAATTAGCACGGACAATGAAAATGGAACAGGCTTAGAAATTTGATATTTAAAGACCCAAACAAGATATGAACTTTATTTAAACGCCATTATAAAGTATTTATTCTAAAAACAAAGTCCTACACGAAGTTTCTACCATTAGTACTAATAGAGCAATTTCAGTTAACATTGATCAGGGTACACCCAAGTAAGCCTTTTCTTAAATTCTCGATAAATGCTGTCAATATTGGAGATAGACCCTTACTGTAGAACGATTTTTTTCATAGAATATACCCAGGAATCACAGGAATAGGGTACACCCTGTATAATAGATTTGACTGCATTGGCATTGAAAGTGGGAAACAAAACTGGATTGTGTGGTACAAGCCAACGGTTATCTATAATTACGAGTATATCTTGGTTTCTTGTATTTATAATAGCAGTTCTCCCACCGTCTCATGACGCACGTCGTCGAACGTATCCATCACCTTCAGGAATGGTCAAGCCAATAAAAGGCATTACAAATATTTACACTCATACATGGCGACGCTATATTAAGAGGACCATATAGACCAGGGATCATATTTGTTATTACGATATCGTGTAATGTTAATGGAATTTCTGAATATATATATTACAGAATCAATATGCTGCAAATTTATTCTGAAAATCAGGGTAACAAATATATGGGGCAGATTGCTCTTTTGCCAATTAATGCTGTACATATAACATATGCATTTTCCCAAAATCTTTTCTTTGGTTATAAGGTTCATAAGATTCTTTACTTTTCCATGTTGCAAAACTCTCGCAATGATATCATGCCGATCATAACATTTGTTACCCAGAAGCAAATTATTTGTTAATTCCGGCCACTTGATGTTGCATATCAATGTTATAAAGAGATCAGGGCGCTAAGTCATAAGCTCTAACGTGAGCCATCGCATTCTGTACCTTTTCGTTCATACTCGTATATCGCGCTCCCGGTGATGGGTTTTTTAATATTTGAAACATTTTCATCGGCACGCAAGACATCGCTTATAAATATAGCTCACAGCTCTAAGCTTTTTATCATTTGACGTACATGTCAACCCAATACTGATTGAACAACTGACCAAATCGATGGAGTGAATTGAACTTATCGCGCCTTGTCATCATACGATAAGCATAAAAGTTCATACAGGAAACAGTTTCTCTTGTTTCATTTTGTTTTGAAGTAGGTTTTTTTTGAGGAATGTTAATATAATAAACATCTTCTCCTCTACAAAATAAAAGTGGCTATTGTAAAGAATCAGATGATCTATGTGTTTCACATATTGTCTGTAATGATTCATTTCGAACATGCAAATATAATATTTCTACTCTCAAATTCTTGCCCAGCCAAAACTACTGCATTTTCGTTATATCCACCACGATGTTCGACTGGCACGTGACAGTTCCCTCTTTTGAGAAAGGCGTTGATCCTGTTGATGTCTAGATTCTTTTTGCAATGCCAAGCGTTGATTTTTGGCAGATCGCCCATATGTATTACTCTTTTGCTTCGGCGTGTTCCTTTTACGATATCTAACAATTATTAAATGTACAATTCTAAGGTTTACAATACAAATTTACAATACAAACATGCATACTAGCTTGTGCCAGTTATGATAGCTGGTTACCCTACTGCTAAATGCACAATTATGTACATAATTCATTCCAAATGAACGAACAGCATAAATGACAACATAAACTGTAAGCTTGATGAGAGAGAGAGAGCTCTCTTAACAAGTCGATAATTGAAAACAGTTACTATCAGCGATATTTGGTACAGTCGCTTTTATTAGTCAGTTTTCTTGTACAAGCTGACCACTGCATACCAACTTTCGCATAGAGTTTCTCATAGAAAAAAATAAACAATTTGAAAATTGAAAAGCGTGTTTTATTCTAATTAAAATTATTGTAGAATATGTAGTTTTATTTGGTGTCGTTCCATCATATCGAAACCCATTGAGCTGGAGCATAATTATTTATTTTAAATAATAAGAAATGTAGAATGTGCCTAATTTCGAATAAAAATTATCACATGTGAAACAATACTCTTTAAAATAGAGAAATAATATTTAAAAAAAAAAACAAATTAAAAAGAATTAAATTATCCGAAAACAGAATCAAATTTTCTTATGAATTGAAAATTGAGAGAGGAAAAGTGTAACAGTAATTTAGATAAGAATTGGATCTAAAGGAAACTACCATAAGAAGATATCTGTAAGATCTGCAAGAAAATACCCTGAGAAGGAAGAAGAAGTTAGAAGAATATAAGTAAAAATAATTTAATTTCAACCAGCATAAAATTGAATAAAAGCTCCGTATATTGGACTAATAAATATTTAAAATTAAATAACTAAGCAATTGCATTTATATTTAAGAATTCATTTTTATAAATATAAAAATTCTGGTTTATTATTTCGTTTGTTTTCATTCCTTTTCTTTCTCTTTTCTTAAATTTTTGTTTAATACCTCTGATTACCTTAATTATATTAAAATGAATAATGAGCAAATAGGTGCTGTCATAACTGACGATATTGAAGTTGCGATAGGAAGTAGGCAACTAGAAACTCCTAATGTTATTGAGGTTTATAAACCAGTATTTAATGAAGCATCAAAAACTTGTGACGAGTCGTTAGACCTGGAAAAATCTTAACCAGAATTTTGTGGTGAATAAGTGAGATATGTTTCTTGACTGCTTCTGCTGCATATAAATTATTTGGAGGACATGAGGGAAGCTCGAAACATTATCAGGCAGTTTCAATTACAAGAAATAAGGTCACTCAGGTTTTATCCTCATTTAACATAGTATTAAATTCTAAAGCAATTATTTCCCGGTTAGATTTTACATATGCGGATAAGAGACATGTCTATCTTACAGCTATCAACTCTACGTCAGGGGAAATTGTGGATTATAGAATTTTATGACGAGGTGGAGAAAAAGTTGACATTGCTTATAAACAAGACTATAATGCTTCACGATGGAAATATAAGTTTAATCGATTCGCTTAGTCAAAAATATCGCCATAATGCGTTAAGAATTTCTATTGCAGGGCTATCAAAACCTATGTGTGACATCCTGTTTTCTTCACAGCCTTCTGACAAGTCTAGAGCTCTCACGCTGGCAGAAGAACTGGGAGCTAGTCTCCCACCCCGGCATTATTATAATTCCTACCACTATAGCCTATTTAATTCTCCGCACTATAAACCCTTCACTTCTGGACATATAAAATAAAAAAACTCAAATGGAAGTACTGAACTAGGGTCTAGTTCTTCACACTGCAGAAACCCGACCACTTTTCAAAATCAAGTCGAAATTGCAAATAATACTCAAACAAAACTCTTCAAGCAAAACCGAAATTATTTAAAAGGTCATATGATGAACAATAATTATACACCATCTCCAAAACCATTTCACCAAATTTCAAGATCTTACAATAATAACAACCGAATTAAGAGACATCACAATTCTGTCAGACAAACGCAACCAAAACATTCAGAGAGTCAATCACTTTGACCAAAATATTTACTGGCCGACAACTAGTGAAGGATACCGAAATCATGCGTACGATTATGTTTCGTAGTTACAGCAAGATGAGTTTGGTTATCATCGTGATAACGCGTTGCCAGATGATGAGGGAAGAGTCAAACTAACATAAATATGGGTTATACGAGTATAAGAAATCAAAAACCATCCTATGAGATCAATTTTTTATTTAGAAATAAAGCTTTTAGAACTCTGGTGATGAAGTTACATATATATTTTACATTAGAATTTGCTTAGGACCTATTTAATACATTAGCATATACCACAAAAAACATTTTGGAATAATTGATAGGAGTGGCAGATAGGATTGGTACAAATACGTACCATACGGGATCTTTGGCGGTACAATGGTGTACCATTCGTCTTATATAACATTACAATACAACAAAACACTCATTTTCAACACAAAAAGTAAACTGTATTCACATGTAAAAATAAGGACTAACATAAAACATAAATATTTATAGTAAGCAAATGTATATTTTACTTTTATATTTAATTTATACATTTCTTTTATGATATGGCTCAAAACAATTTTGCATAGAGTGACTTCGCATGCCTTGCATAACGTTTTGGTGGGTGTCTGTTTTTTGGCCATGGAACAACTAATATATCGGCGTCTGGAAGTTCCCTCAATTGGCAAATGGTTAATTATCGATTCTCTAACTGATTGATGACCTCGGTGCTTCAATCTGCAAACAGCTGTTTTTTCCAATCCCTGAACGACCAAACCCTCTGAGAAACTTACCAAAAATGTTTGGAATGCCGTTTTTCCGGTTTATTTCAGAGCAAATAACCCATTCGTTGACGGCTGCCGTCAACGTCACAGATTGTTATCAGTCTGTGAAATGTCTTTTTCCACCATTTATCTGATTTGCTATAGCCCACATATTCGTATAGCCCACTCATTTGGGATGTTTGAACTTTTGCTGGTACATATGTGTACCGTGCGTCCCGAAAGGATTAAAGGTACCTATTAAAGGATTAAAGGTCCCTATTAACAAACCTTTTGTTGTTAAATGTTTGAAAATGATCAACTTTCAGAATTATTGACTCGAAATTCTAAAGTTTTTGCAGACCCAAATAATTCTCTACCTTTTAGCACAAGAGTTGTTGCTAATTCGAACAACCCATAACGAATCCGTACATTACAAAGACTATGTGTATCAAATGGCAGCTGCTGAGTTTGTAAATAACGAAGTTGTAGATTTCTTAAAGACCTTAGAGATCTCATACAATAATCCTGTGTGGGTTGTTGAAAAAAAACTGACGAAGAAGGTAAACAAAAAATGCGTTTAATGATCGATTTTCGAAAACTGCAGTCATTCTAGCCAATCTTGTAAACGCTTCTTTCTTATCGATACTAGACTTAAAATCGGGGTTTCATCAAATAAACAGGAACAAAACGGGAAATATGAATTTTGTAGGCTTCCATTTGGGCTCAAAAATGTCCTTAGCATTTTCCAAAGAGCGATAGACGACGTGTTAACAGAAAAGAACGGAAAATGTTTTCATGTGTATATACTCGTCGATGACGCCATTATTTTTTCGAAAAACTAAAGAGCAAAACTTTCAAGGTATAGAAAAAAATTTACAATTACTATATAAAGCCAGTATTCGAGTCGCATCGGAAAAATCAACATTTTTCTAAGAAGAGCTAGCGTTTTTGAACTTTGTTGTGTCCAGTAAAAGTATTAAAACATGTCCCGATTAGGTTAAAGATATTGTCAGTTATGAAGTTATTTTCGTAGCTTGCGATTTTTTTTTGGGCTTTCGCGATATTATAGAAAGCTTATGACTATGTCCAAATCACGAAAACACTTACAAGCTATTTACGAGGTGAGAATGGAACCATTGATAAAAATCAGTCAACAAATAAGAAGGTGGAACTTGATGTTGAAGCACTTGATGCTTTTGATAAAATTAAACGAATTTTGGTCTCAGAGGACATTTTACTTTTATATACCAACTGTACAAAACCTTCCGATTTAACGGCAGACCCTCCTTCACATGCGATTTGAGAGGTCGTCTCACAGTAGGGCAGACCCATCACAATGATTTCACTTACACAGATCACCAGCACCTGACTTTTTCTATATCGGACAAAAATGCCAATGTAAACATTAGGAGATTTAGGGCATTTGTGGAAGAATTTGCACCAACGTTTCATTACAGGTCAGGCAGAGAGAATTATGTTGCTGACACGCTTTCGAGACAATCTTTTTGTATAATTAAAACAAGTAATAGATCACAATTTCGTCAACGCCAATCATTGTGACTTACCTACATTCGCACAGATTCAAAACTAATTAATCACCATGTTTCCTTTGGTAAAGTTTGTTCATACCAAGAAAATGGTAAACAATATATTCAATGCAGATGATCAGCCAGAAATTCTTTCGACCAAGCACAACCGAGCCTATACATCTGATCGTGAAAACTCGTATTAAGCCCTAAATGACTATTATTTCACAAACATTAAGAAACGATTTAAAGAAATAGTGTCTAGTTGCACGATTTGTAATGAAGCAAAGTATCAACGACATCCACCAAAACCGGAGATAGGAACCGGTTCATCCAGGTGAAAAAAATTACATCGACATCTATTCAACGGCTGGAGCTAATTTTTTGACTTGTGTCGATAAATTTTCCAAATTTGCTGTCATTAAACCAATCAAATCACGATTTTAGAACTACTTAATTTGTTTAAGGACACCATATCAATCGTTTGGGATAATGAGAAATCATTTACATCTGAAAGTATTAAATCATTACTAAGGGATCACTTTGTATAATATAGTACGAGGCGTGTTCAAAAAATAACGAGAATTTTTAAATTTCGCGGGTTTGGAGAGTCCGATTGTCAAAATGTTTTTTTATTATGTAGATATACAGTGTGTCCCAGTTTAGGTTTTCGTCCTAATAGCTGAAGATTCCTGAAGTTATGGCAAAAAAAAATTGTTAGGCAAGGGGGGGTCTATTTTCTTAAAACTTCTTAAAAGGCGGTAGCTTTCTGAACAATTCAGCTTAAGAAACCGTTGTACACATATTTCAAAGAGAATTTCAGTGTGCATAAAATACTAAAATATTGTCGAGTTCGATGAACTCCAACCAAAATTATGGGATTTTAAAGCTAACATTTTGAAAAATCGTTTGACTAATTTCATCAGAAAAATGCGTTTATCTCGAAATTTTTAACTTTTAGGTTAACTTTTTTTATCAAAACTTTTCTCTCCTCTTCATTATCTACGATTTTTAAGTATGACTTTTCCACCTACGCACAACGGAAGTTATTGCAAACCACTATTTTATTCAGGCAAATGTGTCACAAAATAAATATTGTGTTCAAATAAAAAAAAATTGACTCATAGCTGTCAGTTAACAAGTAAAACAAAGTTGGAGAACTAAGCCAACGGTAAATTTTCGGCTATTTTGTGGGATCTTGTTTTTTTGTTTAATTCGGTGACAACTTTTGAAATGTGCCGATGTTACTTTATTAACTGATTAAAAGTGAACGATATAGTGTTTAGCGACTGTTTAAGAAAAAAATGTTTTCGATTCCCGAATACGCCGATATAATTTTCGTTTACGGTTTCTGTAATAGGGATGCAGGGTTAGCTAGATTAGAGTACCAACGGCGATATCCTAGACGGAGGATTCCTTCTAGGCCAACTTTTATAAATGCTTTTCACCGCCTTTTAACCGTCGGCTCAGCATATGGGTTAAGAAGAGAAAGTTTGTCTAACACAACAGCAGCAGAAGAGGAAGAAAGAATTTTAAATGCTGTAAGAATGCAGCCATCTATTAGCACCAAAAGGCTTACAGCACAGCTAAAAACTCCAAGAACTACAATCCATAGAGTTCTTCAACCAAACGCGTTTACCCCATTCATTATACGTCCGTACAGGAACTTTTGCCAGGGGACTTCCAAAAAAGGATTGAATTTTGCCAAGGGCAAAATGCTGCATCAACAAGATGAGAAAGAGCAGTTTATTCAAAACAAAATTATGGACTGACGAAGCCCAGTTTACGAGAATGTGCATTACCAACCAACGAAATTCCCACTATTGGGCAGTGTCTAATCCTCACTTAACACGAAAAACATCTTCTCAAAGGTAAAAATTCAGTTGAAATGCAGATTTTTTTCTTAACTGTATATCATTTTACAGAAGGCTTAGCGTGAATGTCTGGGCCGGCATATTGGGTAGTACTTTAATCGGGCCATTCATACTTCTACACATTCTAAATTCAACATTTTATTTAGAATTTTTGAGAGACCAGTTGCCGGAACTCCTGGAAAATGTTCCGCTTGCTCAGAGGCAAAGAATGGTTTTCCAACACGATGGAGCTCCTTGCCATTGTAGCAATAATGTAACTTCGTTTTTAAATCAAAAATATAATGGACGGTGGATTGGCCGATTTGGTCTTTTTTCTTGGCCACCTAGATCTCCTGACCTACCTCCCATGGATTTTTTTTTCTGGTGAGCCATAAAAGAAAGGATTTGTTTGACTGAGGTTTCAAGTCAGGAAGAGCTCCAAGAGAGAATAAATACATTGGCAGAGGAGCTAAGAGTCATTTTACCAAACATAAATTTGCAGTCTGAAATCATCAAAAGCGCTAGAACATGCATCCAAAAGCACGGCCAACATTTTGAAAATTTTCTATAAAAGCGTTTTGAAATCTTAAAGCGTAACGGTCCATTTTAGGACCACAAAAACTATTTAAAGAGATATTAAACTTATTTTGTGACCCATTTGCCTGAATAAAATAGTGGTTTGCAATAACTTACGTTGTTCGTAGGTTGAAAAGTCGTACATAAAATCGTAGATAATGAAGAGAAGACAAAAGTTTCGATAAAAAAAGTTAACCTAAAAGTTGAAAATTTCGAGATAATCGCATTTGTCTGAAATTTATTTTTCAAAATGTTAGCTTTAAAATACCATAATTTTGGCTGGCGTTCATTGAACTCACCAATTTTAGTATTTTATTCACACTGAACTTTTCTTTCAAAAATGTGCACAGCGGTTTCTTAAGCTGAATTGGTCAGATTGCTACCGTTTTTTAAGAAGTTTTACCTCGACAGCAGAGGTTCCTCACTTTAAAGGCCTATAACTTGGAGGGGGATGAAGATAGACCCCCCCCCCCCTGCAAAACAATTTTTTATTTGCTATAACTTCAGGAAACTTCAGCTATTAGGACGAAAACCTAAACTGGGACACTCTGTATATGCCCCTGAAGTATGATAACATTTTCAGCTGTCTTCATTGTTTACTTTGTCTGTGGCGGCCGCTAAGGTTAGACGTGTTTTTATGAGCTCGTTTGTTAAAAGATATGGATCAAAGAATTTGTATCAATTTTGGCGTAAAAAAATGAAATAAAGTGTAACAAAGTGTGAGAAATATTAACAAAGGTTTATGGTGAGTCTGCTATGAGTAAAACAAGAGTTTACGAGTGGTATAAGCGTGTTGAGGATGGCCGTGAGCACGTTGATAACGTGGAAAAAGTGAAAGAAATGGTTATGAACGATCGCCAAATCACAATTAATGTTCGAATATTTTGGGTATGAAACGCGTGGCAGCAAATATTGTTCCAAAATTGTTAAACTTTGAACAAAAACAACGGCGAATGGAAGTTGTTCAGGAGTCACTAAATGAAATCAACGAAGATGCACAATTACTGAAACGTATTATAAGAGGTAACGAGACATAGGTTTACGGATATGACGCCCCTGGAGGCGCTTTTGCTCGGCAAGACCGAAAAAGAGTTGCATCCCTGAAAGAGCTAAGGACTATCCCAAAGATCGAGTTTGAGAAGTGTTTTGCTAAAATTCCCGTTATTTTTTGAACACAACTTATACAGCGTACAGCATTGGAAAAGATATTATTACGAGTAATATTCCTTGCCACAGTCAGGACGAATACGAAAGAATTTCTGAGACTCGGCTTACCATAACAAAAAAAGACTAACTTTGACATATAGACACCGTGAGGACGTGTTTGTTAAAACAAATAAACGCATCAGTTGAAAAAGATTTAGGAACAAAAGTCCTTATTGACGAAAAAGTGTTTCATAAAGGAAATTTAAGGTAGCTTTTTGAGGTAGTATTTTGAATATTGGTTAATCAAATGTGTTGCAACCTCAATTAATATATTGATGCTGTTTGTTCTTAATCAAAAACGTAATTTTTAACTAAACCATTATAAATTTATATATTCACAAAAAAGTGTTTAAAAATAAAATCATTTTAAAATTAATTTAGTTTCCGTTGTGTATAAAACTATCTCTATAAATTTTGTTTGGATGTAAAAAGAAAATTTAATTTATTTAGTTTAGCTATTAATTTGTATGCTGTAAGTTTCTGTTTATATGAATTATTATTTTTCAATTTTTCACAAATTGTTGTAATTAATTTAATTCTGAATTTAAAAACTAATATTTAAAACGTAATTTTATTAACATTGAAAAAGAACAAAGTAAAATTTAAAAAAAAAATCTCAAATAACCATGCTTTATTGTTGGTTTATAAAATTCTTAATTTATTTGTTATCAATGATAATCTCTTGATATTTTCTAAATCATTTATTTCTCTGTATGTAATGTGAGGCGGGGACGTCTTCGATTAAGAAAGGGAGAAGTTATGTATGAGCGAAGTAAATGCAAAAAATTTGCACAAATATTTTTCTTTTTCTTATTTAGAGGTTTTTTATTGAAATATGTCGGTTTTTTATCATTTTATAGATTTAATCCCTTCAGATTCGAATGCAAAAAACTGTATTCAAATCGGTTTAGCTGTTTTTTATTATTTTTGCGTCACTTATTATTATTATTACATAAGTACAATGTACATACAAATTTTGATCAGGAGTTTTTCCCATTAGCTTATACAAAAGCATGTCAGCATGTCTGTTTAATACAAAAGCTTCTTTAAACAAACGATGTCGAAAGCCTTCTTAAGGTTAGAGAGGAAGGCACCCACACACTGGTTCTGGCATTAATTTCATTATACATATGTCGTAGACTAGACAAGATGTGATATGAATAGTGTCATGCCTCATCCTGAAACCAAACTAATTTTTCCAGTATTATATTATTTTTCTTAACAGGCTCTTTTCATAACTTTCTTACTAATATTCTGAAGGAAACTATTTCTAACTTTATCCATTTTTGGGAAAGGATGTACCACTGTTGTGGATAATATGCACTATTCGTCGTGAGTTGCAGAAATATGCACTATCCAGGGCTGGTGTTTGAAACATTATCTCAAATATTATGCAATTTTGAAGGCACGATTCCCAAATTACGTCCAAATTTCATTAGTCATAATGTCTCAAGTGCATCAAATGTAGAAAGAATACTTGAAAAACTCAAGGGCTCGATTACTAATGACATACATAGTCAGATATAAATACCAATCAATGAGGTGAAAATTGTGTCCATACATGCGGAATGTCACCGTTCGTATTATAGTTCGGTCAACGTACGCATGTTGGTGTAAGGATGATAACGTTCTTGTTAGAAAATATTTGAGTACTGCTTGCTGCGATTTCAAAATATCGATGATTTATTTACGTCAAAGTATTTTCCATTAAGCTTTGAATATTTCTTAAATCCTACATTCTGCAAACTGTTGCTTTACATTCATGAAAATCACCCTCTTTCCTCTGAAATAATACACCATAATTCGCTATCCTGGGTATTCTCTTATTTTGTCACGAAAATAGCTCGAACTTATACACCAATCAATACAAACTCCCAATATCGGGTGGAGCTCTACTATTGTAATATACTTAGCCCCCTGGGGAGTCATATTAAATTAAGTTGTTCGATTTTTATTCTGGTTCACCAATGGAAAATTACTTACAGGCTCATGGAAAATATTTGCAGGTATAGAGACGAACAACAAAAACGAAACCGATTTTGGTGCAAGAATATGTGGTAAATTGCTGCTCATACGTGTTGTTAGATTAGACAGTTATTCCTATTCAATTTCTTGTTATTTTTTGTATGCACATACATTAACAAGGGTAAAACAACCCTTGTGGATGTCAGAATAAAATCTCACTATCGATTTATTGTGACAAACCAATAGAGGCCTTAAATAATTTCAGTAAAATTTGAAATAAATTTGTATCTTGTTTGGTACTCGTTGTATTTCGTGGCTGACTTTCCAGATTTTCTTTTGATTAATTTATGTGGAAATAAAACGAAAACAATATAATTCACTGTTGCTGCTCGATGGTCGTTTTTGTGTCTGTCGGTACAGGATTTTCTCAGGCTTTATGCATGAAAGCCAACATATTACATCTTTTCTTAGAGTTGTTTCTGTACTGATTTTTGGTAAGAAGATTGTGATACACATATTTCCTTCCGTATTTGTGCTTTTAAATAGATTTCATTTCTTCTAGTTAAAAGAGGAAGATTGGTATATATAAATGCTGATCATTTGGAAAATAGGAACAAATCGATAGACTGTTAACCGTCCCCAATTGCGAACAATTAGGGCAATTTTATTTAAGTATTTAAATATGCTCATACTCCCAGATGGCTGATTATATTTTTACGGCAAGTCATTTCAGAAATTCTTCTGAATTCACTAAAGGAAGACAACGCCGATGGCGAGGTTTGTACTCCAAAAATCATTTTAATAGTTCTTGATGGGTATACTCGTATATCTTAGCAAACCTGAGTTGAAGAGTGAGTTTAGACGACGTGAAAAAGATTGGCTTACTTAAAATGCTAACACCATAAGGGTGTAGCAGCTTATAACCAAAATGCGTTTTCATTTTCAAATTCTCTTGAATTATTTTAGAAAAGGGCTAAAAAATTGCCACCCTCTAGCTTATGAACAGAATCTCTCCCTAATTAAAAATGTCCGCAAACTAGTGCCAGCAATGACTTACATTTGAAACTACATCAGTTTTTAAAAGCACATCACTTTGCATTTTATTTTCATTTATTACATCAAAACGGTTTGTACAATTAGATTCTAAATGTTTTTTAATACTAAGAACTAATAATTATAATTCATATGACAAATTGTTTTCTTAAAAGCTGGTGATACATACGTACAAATAATTTCTTAACCTAGGTTCTAAAGGAAATCAGATGAAGGACTTGAAAAGTAATGGTAAGAGGAAGGGAAAAGTACAGAAGAGATAAGAGAGAGGAGATACGTTTATGATTCATGTGATGTTTAGAGGTTTAGGGTTCGTTGGATAGTGTGGAGAAGTACTAAAGAATTACACTTTTAAATCTGGATGGATTTGTAATAGGCTTGATGTATGATGGTACGGAGTTCCATAGCTTAATAGTGTAAATGAAAAACAAACTAGAGGAATTTAGGTAAGATGGGCGTACGCCATTTTTAAGCTAGTGAAATTTCAATACGACCCAAATTTGAGACAAAAAAGACTACAATGTCCCAAAGGTATTAAACATTTTTGGTCGTTCGTCAAAAACATTAGAAATGTTGTCTCTCCTCCATCCCAACGCTCATTAACAATGACATTCTAGCTGTCAGCTCTTAGGATAAGGTCAATCTGATTGCTTCATACTTTGCGGTCAGTTCAACACTCCTAGATTGTGCTTTGTCTCCACCTACACTTGAGTGCGTCGAATTCTCAATCCGACGAATCCACTTTCGCACTCGTGTAGTAGCAAGTTTACTTAATGACCTTAAGATTCACAAATCCGCTGGTCAAGATGGCATATCTCCCCTTTTTGAAGAAGTGTTCTTCCACGTTCTTCAATCCAACTCTTTAGGACTCTTTCCGAGCAGACGGAAAACAGCATTTTTGCAGTCCGTCCCTAAAAAAATGCGAATCTTCGTCCCTCCTCTCCTACGAACCCATTTCACTTACGCATTTGACAGAGTTTGGTATCAAGCTCTTTGCTTTTGGGTGCTTTCGGGATCGATGACTCTCTTCTTCAATGGATTAGAAATTACCTTTTGGAATGTTCAATTCAAATTGTCTTGGACCATTTCAAGTCTTATACTCACAAAATAAATGCTGGTGTGCCCCAGGGCTCCATTCTGTCTTCGACACTCTTTTTAATTTTCATAAACGATCTCTTTTCTGCTACTTCTAATCCAATATATACCTTAACTGACGACGGTACTCTCTTCTTTTCATATTCGTTCCCTAGCTCACGTCCCTGCTCCTCAGTCGTAAAACGGGAATGCCAGAGTATGTTAAGCTCATTCAATTCTGATATTAACAGCATAATTAATTTGCTAACCACTAACAGAGTAGAATTTAATGCTTCCAAAACACAACGCTGTCTGCTGTCACTAAAGTGAAATTTAAACACCCAGCCGGAAAACTTTCCATTCTTGGTATGTATGTCAATGACAATCTATGTTGGAATGACCATATATTCCATGATGCCAAAAATGCTACGAAATATCTAGGTTTCCTAAACCGGAGTAAAAAAAATTTCACCCCGTCTGATCGGGCCTCAACATATATGGCGTTATCCGCCCAAAATTGGAGTACAATGCCCATACTTGTTAGTAAAACATAGTTAGACCTGCTAGATAGGATTCTAAACCATGCAATAGGACTCGTAGATAATGCTAATATCACCCTGCTAATTGAGAACCTCGAACACCCAAGAAATGTCTCCTATCTCACGTTGTTCTATCGCTATTTCCCCCACCAGTGCTCCATAGAAATCGCTAGTACCATTCCACCCCTTCAAACCGTTAACCGTAAAACTCGTCTCGCTACGGACGATTATCAGTTTACCCCTTCATTGGAGGTTAACTTTCTGCAGGAAGTATGAGTGGATTTGTGGATGTGGTCCCTTGCCGTGAGTGAGCCTTTGAAAGCTGACCCCTGTCTGGCCAGGTCATCTGAACGCTATTTTCCCTTTATATTACCGTGCCCTGGAATCCAGAGAAGTGTGATCCTGAAACGCTCCAAGCGGGCAATCTCCTTCAATTTGGAGAGTATGGTAGCCAAGTCAATAACTTTGATAGCGGCTTGTCTATCTTTTTTTTTTTGTTTTTTTTTTTTTTTTTTTTAAAGAACTTAAGACTCAAATGGTTATTAATACACTTAAAATGCCTGAGCACGTGTTAAGTTTTTAGGAAAATGGGACAGATAGAGAAAGAAAGATTTTTGGGCTCAGTGGTTATTTCGCTCCATGGGTGGCATCCAACATTTAATGGGGAGACTAAATTATTAGTGTAATTGAACTTGTTATTGTATTAGAGGCAACCACTCGTCTTACGTGAATTAAGTTGCCTGAAAAACAGAATGTCTTTCGGACGAGGCTGGGATTCGAACACCGAACCTTCCGATTTGGAAGCCAACACACTACCACTTGAGCCACGGCCACCCACTATCTATGAGCATAGCAATGTTTTGTTTGTGCTTTGTGTCACGTCCGAGTTGCGGGCAAGTCTCTCGGATTGTCAGTAACTTCGCCTAGAGGACGCTGGCAAAATCCGGCAAGAGGTATAATATTGATGTTTTTAGTGATTCAGAGTAGACCGACCGACCCCCACACCACAGTCCATCTTTGATCGATCGGTGTAGTTGTCCATGTAGAAGTTCTTTACTACTTTGTCTTTATGATATTGAACTGAGTTCTAGTGGGAAATCCTACGTGGAAGTTTTTCTTGTAGTTTAGTTTGGGTGTTATGTAGTCGGTTGGAAACCTGACCATGCAATATGATAATGAGTCCAATTTGGCCGTAAGGCCAAAGGTGTAGAAGGCTACAAATGTCTTCCTTACTCTGTTTTCGATATTTAAAAATGTTAAGATTTGAGTCATGCATAATACCCAGATATCTAGTGCTGGAGGATAGTGTGAGATAGTTCTGTTTTTCTCGAGTTAACACCAAGGCCAGAACTTGCGTCGCAAATATTTACCTCGTCTAGAGCAGATTCCATGATTTCACTTCTCACAGAGTGAAACTACCCAGAGACTAGTCATATGCATACGCATACTAGACCTCTTATCTTTCTAGTCTTACAAGCATTTTGTTCATAACCGTTAGCCAGAGTAGAGTAAATATAACGCCACTCTGCGGTGTTCCTCTATAAGCGTATTTGGTTAAGTGACTCTTACCTAGTGTTACCTGAATAATGCTTGTTCTGAGCATAATTGATTAATAAATTCCTCCATGTCCAGCTCGATCCGAAATTTATGAATAGATTCAGTGTGTATGTTATTAAAGACTCACTTTATGTCTAGAAAGGAGTCTAGGGTATATTCTTTGTAGTGTATGGGTTTTTCGATTGTTCGCATTACCTCGCGGAGAGCCGTTTCCGTAGATCTTCCCTTGAGGTAAGCGTACTGTGATTTGGATAGCTAAAATTCGTCTAGAATGCTTAGCATTTGAATGTCTAAGATTTCAAGTACAAAGGAGGCTGAACTAATTGGCCTCAAATCCTTCGGTATAAACACCACTCGAGGGCATCTCCACGAGTAGGGTACATAGTATTAAACAGCTTCTGATGATTGACTCTAGCCATGGTATAGGTAGGTCTTTGTTACATGACAGGTAGTACGCCGTCAGGGCCCGGAGGCCTGAACCGGGCGAAGCTGTTAATACTCGTAATAAAGGAAATTTTTCTCCGGAGAAGATGTAAGCTGAAAGCTGGAGCAACTTTTATGTTGTAATCTTTTTAGAGAGAACGAGGGTAGTATCATACTTCGAAGATGATCAACACCCTTTTTGCAGCGAAATCTGTAGTATAAAGTAGGCTATAACCGAGTGAAAAGCTCGAAAATTCCATTGAACCATGTTGACGTTCTATGTTTTATAAGGACTGATACAATTTAAATAAGTAGCGTGTAACTGCTCAATCAGGACCTCCTATGATATGATACTCTGATGCAACACTAAGAGAGAGACTGTTTTGTTGTTGTACCAAGTCAAATTTGCCGACTGTTCGGGACTTACTAAGTGTTACATTGGACAAACATACATAACTTATCCTATTGTTTATTTTTGTATTCTATCTATTAATTCAGTCATTATTTGCTCTGTATTAATATGTACTCGTATTAACTTAACATTGTACTCATTTTTAATATCGTATAAGAGTTTGTACTAATTGCTGTATCATTTATGGATTTGGTCGCATATTGACAAGTGCATATCAGTTCTTTATTCTTATACTCCTCTTTTTACATGCTTTGTGCGATCATTCGCTACGGTAAATAATCTATTTTGCATTTAACTCAGTCTTTTTCATACTTCAACCATCGGCTAGTACGGAAGTACAATCAAAAGTATCATCTGAATAAAAATTGACTTTTTTGTAAAACAATAAACAAATGTTAATTATTTGTAATTTGATATATGTAACGTAATCGATTTTCATTTCATTCAATTGATAATCTTAAAGTTCTAAACATTTTTTTGGTCCTTCAGAAGCCGAATTTAATTTCATACAGACTTTTTTGTGAATAAAGACTTCCAGATTCGCTTTTTCTTGCTAAACACGTGTCCTTAAATTTGAACAATTGCATGAACAGTACATCGTATACATTCATTTTTCAAAGTTTGTGTAAATCGTAAGTTCGTGTGCGATCGGTTACGAACTATTACCATTTATAGACATATTAAGTGCGCGTAAATACATTTTTATAATTTTTTCCTGAATTTTATCAAGGTAAAGGGGCGACGTGCAAAAGGCATGATTTCTCGTACTGCTACGTTTGCAGAATCGGTGGACATTAATACCACGCTATCATTGCTTGAGGTTAAGTTAGCTAAATTAAATGAAACGTGGGATGAATTCATAGAGCTTCAAAATGCTCTTTACGAATTTTCTGCAGAAGCGGATTTGGTAGATCCTGAGCCTGAATTCGAGGAGTATGAAGCGAAGTTCTTTCTAGCTCACTCAGTTCTAGCAAATTTTATTCAACTTAAGAAACTGTCGAATCCGCCACAACATCCAAATGAATCGGTCGTAGAAAAGTTAGCTAGTCAACAAGCATCACTCTTGCAAAATTTAAAAAGTGCGTCGAATACATCCGCGTCGGTAAAATTGCCGAATCTTTCGATACCAACATTTTCGGGCGATTATAAAGATTGGCCGGAATTTCGCGATTCATTCAGGGCCTCAATTGATTGCAACTCGTCGCTTTCTCCAACGCAGAAACTTCAATATTTAAAGTCATTTTTAAGTGGAAAAGCAAGCGATCTTCTGAAACACGTTAAAAATATTGATAGCAACTACCTGGAATCATGGGATCGTCTAGAGAGCCGTTATGATAGAACCCATTTAATTGTTCAGTCATTTGTGGAATTTTTTTTGTTACTTCCTACAACAAATAATTCAAATGTAGTTGTGTTACGTAAAATCACTGACGGCGCTGACGAGGTAATTCGTGGTTTAAATGCGCTGCAGTCAAATGAGCGCGACCCGTGGCTCATCTTCATTTTACTTCAGAAACTTGATCCAGAAACAAAGCAGGCACGGGCTGAGCTTATGGGCTCAAGGTCGGATGCAACTATTTATGAGCTCTTAGAGTTTCTTCAAAATCGCTGCGTTTGTCTCGAATCCTGTTTTAATACCACCCGGTCAGTGCAACCTCGAAACAAGACGCAGGGATCAATTCGTTCGCATCTAGTTAAAACAAATTATGGTTGTCTTTTTCATTGCAAACATTTTCTCTCGCTTTCGGTCGATAATAGGCGGAGCTTCGTAAAGGAACATTCGTTATGTTTTAACTGCCTTCGTCAAGGACATTCATCTAACAAGTGTCGGTCGAACAATCGTTGTAAAATGTGTAATACGCGTCATCATACTCTCGTTCATCTTCCAAACTCGCAATCAAATACCTCATCGTCAAACACCTCGCGCTCAAACGTTTCCTCCACAAACACCTCCTCGTCACTCGCTTCGAATGTTCTCGCTCCTACAACTTCCTCGGACTTGACATCACAGTTAAATTCGCCTTCAGCAGAAAACTCTTCCATATCTACTCATATTTGCTCATCGCTCAACGCAGTAGATAACTCATCGCAAAAATCCACTCGTTTTACTCATACATTGCTGCCTACTGCCATTGCTCGCGTACAAGATCAACAAGATCATTTCCAAAACGTTCGATTGCTGCTGGATTCGGGTTCACAAGTATCATTTGTCACCGAACAAACGGTTCAGAGATTAGGTCTCATTCGTAAAGCCGCTCGAATTCCGGTGCTAGGTGTTGGATCTACATCAGCTGGTTTCACAAACGGAGTTGTAACCTTTAATCTCTTTTCGTGCCATAACCAACAGTCGATTGAGATACAGTGCTATGTAATCTCGAAACTTACCTCGCTAATACGAGTACCTACTAAACATAATTCAACCTCGGTTAAGAAAACCCTCTAATTATATACATTAGCGGATCCCAAATTCAATGTGCCGAGTAGCATCGACATTCTCGTTGGAGCTGATAAGGTGTTCAGCGTTTTTGATGGATCTGCTATTCGTAGTCAGCATGGTCAGCCTGACCTTATACCAACAATATTCGGTTGGGTTCTGAGCGGAAACACTACAGCCACAACATTATCTAACAATGAAAGAATTGATACATATTGCCCTCAAATTGATAAGTCAGAGTCATTTGATCTTGAGCGCTTTTGGCGCCTTGAGGAAGTTCCTCATGAACCTACTCTTTCTGCCGACGATCAGCGCGCTGAAAACATTTTTAAAAATTTTCATTGTCGATTGCCTAATGGTCGGTACGAGGTGCATTTGCCTTTTAAGACCAACAACAAAACTGATTTCGGAAATACCTTAAATGTTGCCTTACAGCGGTTTCAACATACTGAACGTAAATTAGCTTCCAGTCAGTATTTAAAGGAAAAATATATTAGCTTTATGAAAGAATATTTCGACTTGGGGCATATGGAAGAGATTCCTGAAAGCGAAATTCAAATGCCCACAGATAAGTGCTATTATCTGCCACATCATTATGTCCTGAAGGACGATAGCAGCACAACCAAAGTCAGGGTGGTTTTTGACGGATCGGCTAGATGCGGTAATAAAAAATCTTTAAATGAATCGCTGTTAGTGGGACAAACTTACCAACGCGATCTTTTCTCTATTTGCCTTCGATTTCGCCGCCATCTCTATACCTTATCTGGTGATATAGAGAAAATGTTTCGTCAGATACGAGTGTCTAATTGCCACAGAGACTTTCAGCGAATTCTTTGGAGAGAATCTGCTAATCAACCACTAAAACATTTTCGTCTTACGACTGTTACCTACGGCACAGCATGTGCACCTTTTTTAGCCGTCCGTACTTTATATCAACTGGCACTTGACTCCAAAGATAGATATCCACGTGCGGCTGAAATATTACTCAATGATTTCTACGTTGATGATGTCATGACCGGAATGGATTCAGTCGATGATGTGATTTCGCTTCACCTAGAGCTGATAGAATTGCTTCAATCAGGGGGATTTAATCTTCGCAAGTGGACCACTAATTGCTGGCCTCTGCTGCTCAGTCTACAAGAAGATCAGCGAGAATTATCACCCAAGGACTTCGAAGAGCATAACTCAATAAAATTACTCGGTCTGCAATGGTCACCTGCAAAGGATTCCTTTTCGTTCAAGGTAAATCTAAATAATATGTTTATATTAACTAAGCGTTGTATTCTCTCGGAATCTTCAAGGATATTCGACGCAGTAGGATTTCTAGCGCCCGTAGTCATAGCTGTAAAAATCTTGTTTCAAGAGCTCTGGCGCAAGAAGTATTCGTGGGACGATCCTATTTCACTTGATCTCTCGAAACACTTGTGTTCAATACGCGACGAGCTTCCTAAACTAGAAACTTTAAATATCCCGCGTATCATGTGGACTTCAAAGGAAAAACGAAGTTTCCATGGATTTTGCGATGCATCTTTAGAAGCGTATGCAACTGTTGTGTACTGCACAAGTACAGACCCAGCTGGTAACGTTACTAGCAGACTTGTGGCCGCAAAATCTAAGGTAGCACCGATTAAGGTAGTTTCACTTCCGCGACTCGAACTTTGTGGAGCCGTTCTTCTCACGCGTTTAATTCAAAAACTTAAAACTTCTTTGCAATGCCAAGAAATTGAAGTTTTCGCCTGGACTGTTTCTTCAATTGTCCTTCATTGGCTTTCAGATGTGCCAAAAAGGTTGTCAGTTTTTGTATCAAATCGTACGTCAGAAATTCTATCGTCCATACCAAGAGAGTCTTGGTATCACGTACGATCTCATGAAAATCCAGCTGACTGCGCATCCCGTGGTATTTCACCTTCTCATTTATTACAAAATGAGTTATGGTGGTCTGGATTATCGTGGATCAAGGACGATCAAAATCAGTGGCCTTATAATGTGAATCTAACATCAAACTTTCCAAAGGAAAAGCTCGAAGAACGCAAAAATCCTCCTGTCAACGTGCATTTATCGCTTGGATACGACGCTACCATTTTTGAAACTTCGATCAACAAGTCTTCTACCTTCCTCAACTGTATACGTGTACTTGCCTATATTCGGCGATTTATTGATAACTCTCGTGTAAGCCCAAACTCTCGTGAAAAACAATCCCTAACTGCCAGTGAACTCTCAAATTCAAAAACTGTTTTAATTAAGTGGCACCAATCTCTTTCTTTTTCGACTGAAATCAATATAATTTCCAAAGGGAAAGTGTTGAAAAAGGGAAATAAGCTGTCATCCCTAAATCCCTTTCTGGATGCAGACCGAATCCTTCGTGTCGGTGGTCGTATCCAAGAGTCTAACGCAATAATCGCTACCAAACATCCCATCATACTTGATAAAAACACTCGGTTCGCGAAACTTATCGTAGAACATATTCACAAACGTTATTTACATGTTGGTGTTTCCCAAATCTTTGCCATTCTAAGACAAGAGTACTATATCGTCGGTTGTCGTAACCTCCTGCGCAAAGTTGTCCATCAATGTGTTAAGTGCTTTCGACATTTATTTTAATTTACCCGCCGAACGCGTTCGTTATTCGCGACCCTTCAACATCGTCGGAGTTGATTATGCGGGCCCCATAACCTTACGTTTATCCAGAGGCCGTAACCCAAAATTTATTAAAGCATATATCGCAGTCTTTTTGTTTTTTACTACAAAGGCAATTCATCTTGAACTAGTTGGTGAACTCTCTTCCGCCGCGTTCATCGCAGCTCTCGATCGTTTCGCGTCGCGCAGAGACAAACCCTCAGAAATATGGAGCGATAATGCAACACATTTTCGTGGCAGTAAACGACACTTGGATGAATTATTCCAGCATCTCATCAGTCAGCAGCACAACAACATCGTCAGCGACCATCTTTCCAAGGATCAAATCTCATGGAAGTTCATCCCCCCTTCCTCACCACATTTTGGTGGCTTGTGGGAGGCGGGGGTCAAGTCCGTAAAGTTTAATCTCAAGCGCATCATAGGGCATCATAAGCTCACATATGAAGAGATGAATACCTTGCTTTCTCAAGTGGAAGCCCTGCTTAATTCTCGACCTATGTGGCCTACATCTGATATGGATCCCATCGCTCTGAGTCCGGATCACTTTTTGATTGGTGAACCCCTTGTATCTGTTCCTCGTCCTGATATATGTGTTCAAAATGTTTGCCCTTACTCTAACTGGTCTCTTTTACAGAATTTAAAGCAAGGCTTCTGGAAACGCTGGCACTTAGAATATCTGACCTCACTCCAGCAGCGCCCGAAATGGTAAACAGTAAAGGAGGACCTTAAAAGGAGGCGTAGTAGTACTGAAGGAACCTCATTTACCACCTTCAAAATGAATTCTGGGTCGAGTTAAGGAGATACATCCTGGAACAGACAACCGCACTCGAGTTGCAACAATAACAACACAAACGGGCGTTTATGTCTGTCCCATTGTAAAACTAGCTAAATTACCTTTTTCTGAAGGAACTGGTTACTTCAGTGGGGGGTGAATGTTCGGGACTTACTAAGTGTTACATTGGACAAACATACATAACTTATCCTATTGTTTATTTCTGTATTCTATCTATTAATTCAATCATTATTTGCTCTGTATTAACATGTACTCGTATTAACTTAACATTGTACTCATTTTTAATATCGTATAAGAGTTTGTACTAATTGCTGTATCATTTATGGATTTGGTCGCATATTGACAAGTGCATATCAGTTCTTTATTCTTATACTCCTCTTTTTACATTGCGCTCTTACATTACTCTCTAATATTCGTATCGCTCTAATTGTTGTTATGCTTTGTACGATCATTCGCTATGGCAAATAATCTATTTTGCATTTAACTCAGTCTTTTTCATACTTCAACCATCGGCTAGTACGGAAGTACAATCAAAGGTATCATCTGAATATAAATTGACTTTTTTGTAAAACAATAAACAAATGTTAATTATTTGTAATTTGATATATGTAACGTAATCGATTTTCATTTCATTCAATTGATAATCTTAAAGTTCTAAACACCGACGTTACTGATGACTCTTAATTAGAAGCTCAGTCACATCTAGTATTTATTTGTAAAACAGCTGACAAGGATAGTTTGGAAGAACTCAAGCAAATTCAACTTAATATAATTGAATCGTGTCGTGCGGTAGAACCCCGACCCAATGTAGTGATATACGGGGAATACGCTGACATTTCAAAGCTGGGCTTTGCAAAGTCCAAATAAAATGGATTTGTTTAACAATTTGTACGAGTACACTATGTGCCAGATCAGGAAAAGGTGGCCATATATTAGATGTGACTTCGAGAAATGCAGTTCCAGTTTATTTAGTCTTAAAAGTTAGGAAAGAGGGCGAATAACCCCTTCATTGATTTATAAATCGACATAAAACATAGATGCATAGATGCACCATCGGATGCACATTATACTTGATAGAAGTCGGTAAATTAAAAGTCAATTAAAGAACAAACTGTGGAAAAATTTGTCGATACCCAGGACATCGGGAAATTATTTATAGGAACTGCAGGTTGCAGTCCGTGATATGCGAATACATAGGCGAAAATACGGTGTCTATACATCCAATTTATGTATCTAAAGGAAAAGTATAAAACGACCAATGGCAATACGAGCGGATGTCCTTCTGATTAATATTTTTTTATACAAGTTAGAAGGAAGGAGTTTAGTGATAATCATATTGTACGAATGATTCCATTATTAAACTCATATGCCTTGTATTTTAAGAACTGCCCTCTTGAACGATTCAGATCTTTGAGAGACAATATCTATATCTAAGAACTTATTTCTGACTTTACAGAACACCAGAACCGGACTACAAAAATGACTATCCCAACAAGGCCCCTTGCGATAGAGCTTGACTGAATAGAATTAACATATTTGTGATAAAGGTGATTCGAAGGCCTACTGAAATATACGACAGGATACTTCAATTTAGACTTATCTCTTTAGAGTCACTTCTCCATATTAACACTGCCAATGTGTTAGTCTAGAGTAAAGCGATAGTATCCCGGTAATATACCAAAGCGAGGAACAAGTTACTCATCTACTACGGGTACATTATAACTGATCTGCTTTAATTACGCGAGTACGGACAGGAAAAGCAATTCTCCGAAAATGCTTCCCTTAATCGGTGCGACACTTAGGTAATAAATATAATACTTCCACTCATAAATTGAATTAGGAATATTTAGGCGATCTTTATAAACAGTCCGGGCTCGTCAACATCGGGGAATGCCTCCATGGGTTTAACGATGGTTTACGGCCTCGATTTTGACTCAGCAGCGTGTGTACGCAGTGTTGACAAGTGGTAGACCCCCAAGAACGCAATCAGGACGGTGACCATTAGAGGCAAGAGAAAACAACGAGTGCTCGTGGCGAGTAGGTTTAGGTTAAGTGAATAGATTAGGCAGCATACGTAGTTTTAAGATTTTATTGAACAAATTTTAATAAACCTATGTCTTTGCATTCAACAAAAAAAATATTAGGAATGTCGTAAGTGTGGTAGATAAGCCTTGTCCTCCTCAACAACAGTATGGTGACAGAACGACGGGAAGGAAAATATTTCCAGTTAAGACTATAGAAGAGGACACTCGAAATATCCAGCGAGCAAAGGACGGTAGATATTGTGCGCTAGTCTTTGTATACGTAATCCCAATGTCCCAATAAATAAGATCGTTATATAGTATCCTATTTGTTGAAAATCCGTCAGCACCGAAGAACCTTTAGAAATTGTGAATAGATATTCCATTGTGTGGCATAGGTGTGGCATTCCCTTGCTTGAACTACTAGTATCACTCTGAATAATAGGACTTTATCATGCTTTGGTACTTCAAAGCCAAATCGCCTGTAGCATATTGCATGGGTAAAAGTTTTGTGTTGCTAGTAAATTCTTTGCATGCCTACTAAGGAGGAGAGAGATTCCCTTTTGTAGAAACACTTTTGGTTTTTCTAAGATTTTGGAAATCGACTGTTAATTCAACATACAGCAGTATCTATAACTAATTTCCTTCAGTAGTGAATAGAAGACGCTATCATGGTAACTTTTACCATACGCTTCCTATTCCAGTGTTTTTTTTGTTATTTCGATTTGTCTAATACATTTTCTACACATGTCTTGTTCTAATTACATATGCAGGACTAATTGACAAACTTAAGAAAATGACCTATAGTTTGAACTGGAGCCATAAAAAGCCCCTTTGCTATTAAGATTCCCTTCCATTTAATCGTACATGACTTAAACCACTTATCTCTCCTAACCACAAATCCTTAAAATTTATAATTTGTTCAATAAAATATAAAACCCACTCAAGTCTAAAAATACCACTGTTAACAATCGCCCATAGCCAATACAGACGATAGAAATCCCACACGAGTGCCTTTCAATCCAGATAATGCCACGAAATCATAAAGCACTGTTTCCTATGAAGAATTCAAAGTTATTGAACATACAAGTGGGTATGCCCTTCCCACAGGAATGCTAATTTTTTCAGGCGTAATCGTATATGGCAACGCTATAGTTTTGAAAATATGATATTTGTATATTCAAGTCAAAAAAAAAAAAAAAACATTGAAGGACATGACTTAGTCAACACCAATGTGTATATGTGTATGCATGCTATCAAAACGAGTTTAGATAAAAGAGTTTAGAGGCAAGCATTTTTTTTAATCGGATATCTTATTACCACCGAAAGCATTTCGAAAGAGTTAGTTTTAGTTTTATATGCATTTTATTTTCTTAACACTAACTCTTACATTCTAACAAAAAATGCTTAAATGCTAGCTTACAATTACTTAATAATCTTACACTAACTTACTGGCCCCACACAGGCACTCTAAGCTACTCTAAATTCTTATAACTATGTCTTTCGACTTCATTTACATTTTCTTAGAACTATTTATTTTGTATACTTAAAGCTACAAGCATTTCGAAAAATCAATCACTTAGGTGCACGCTGGCATTTTGTCTTTTCGTATCGGGAAATGTTTTACCTTAATGCCATTGGTGTTCGATTTACTTTTGTTTTTATACTTTTTCGTTTGAGGGTATTTTACTTTTATTAATTGCTTTATTTCCTCTTACCATACAAATCAATATATTTTCCAAATATAGAAAAACACACCAATACGAACATCTTTATACCATACCCCAGGTCTAACTATCCATTTCTTCTCGTTTTATTTTATTTTGAAGTGCTGTTTTATTTTTGAATGCACATTAGGGTAAACCTTTATACACATGTTCGGTCAAGTGTATCCAGAGGGCTCAGGATGGGGATGTTATTCAGAAAGAATTTATACCTTAGGTAATAGAACTTTATAAAAAAGGATTCGACACTTTAGAGCTTACAACCACGATTCGATGTGTTTTATTTTAAATATGTATCTACAAGCATTTCGTCCGTTATCTGCACTTTATACTCGTATGTCCCTGTATATTGTTTCAAAACGTCTGACTACCGGAACAAAAAATACATTGTGAGTGGCTCGACTGAGGTGATTTTATTTTTAAAATCAGGTTTTATATTTAAAGTCTTGATGATGAGCATTGATGTTTACCAAAGAAAGATATTTGGTATATATATTTGGTATATAGATATATATATATATATATATATATATATATATATACGAGGGGTGTTCAATATATTCTCGGTATCGATATGAAGGAAACTGCGAATTCAATTTAAATTGTTTTTATTTTTCAATATAATCTCCCCTAACATCAATGCGTTTGTTACATCTTGAGATAAGCTTTTTTAAACCCTCAAAAAAATAAATTTCCTCTTTCTCTGCAAAATACCCATTTATTGCCGACTTGAGTTCTTCATCATCCGAAAATCTTTTTCCACGAAGACATTTTTTCAAATCCGGAAACAGGAAATAATCACTAGGGGCAAAGTCTGGACTATAGGGTGGGTGTTGGATTTCTTCGAAACCACAATCTCGCGCAGCAGCCTTGGAAACTCGCGCCGTGTGAACAGGAGCGTTGTCATGAAGAAGCAACACACCCGCTGCGAGTTTACCCCGTCTTTTCTTTTTAATTTCCTCCCGCAAATTATGCAAAGTGGAAGCGTAGGATGTGGCGTTGATGGTTTCACCTTTCTTTTTGTACTCAATGAGCAAGATTCCCTTTGAGTCCCAAAAAACTGTGGCCATGAGCTTTCCGGCAGACGGAGTGACTTTGAACTTCTTCGGGGGGTCTGTTCCTTTTTTATGCCACTGCATGGACTCTTGTTTGCTTTCAGGGTCATAGTGGTGGACCCTTGTTTCGTCCTCAGTAACAATTCCATCCATAACACCGTCCGCGTTCTCACTACACATCTCCAAAAGCTCTCTACAGCATGCGATTCTCACTTTTTTCTGAGGCGCTGTGAGCATTCGTGGCACCCACCTTGCACTGACCTGGTCATGAAGAATGGTGTGAATTGAAAGCCGGTGATCTCTGCCATCATTTTCACCTTTATTCGGGCATCCTCAAGAACAAGTTTTTCGACTTCTTTGATGTTTTCTCCCGTACAAGCAGTAGCCGGGGCGCCGGAGCGGGGGTCGTCTTCAATGCTCTCTCTGCCTCTCTCTGCCTCTCTTGAACTCACTTGACCACTTTTGCACAGTTGATAATGAAGGTGCGGAACCCTGGTAAACAGCCACCATCTCTTCATGAATAGTTTTTTGACTTTTTCCTTGCTTAGTGAGAAATTTAATTACAGCGCGATGCTCAATTTTCACCATCATCGTCTCAGTTGCCATTATGATTCTGTTTAACTAGAGATAAAACGCGAATTAATAATCACATTTATATGAAATTTTACATGAATGCACTAAAATAATAGTATTACTTGATAAATAAGTCAATTTATATATACAACCACAGTTTCACCCCGATGTTAGTCCCATCTCTGATTAAGATCGAAAAGAAGGCACTATTCCCTAATGAAACCTTATATGAACGACGTTAAAGGCCAAGTATTAATGTGTCAAAATATTGGTTTAGAAATATTCAGGATGATTTTCTTCAGTAGTTAGGGTAATAAGTAGAAACTAATACATGGATGAGCATTGATTTTTCATCGACATCTGGTGTAGAAATCCTAGAGACGATTGAATCGTACATAGGAATGTCATTGCCGGAAAAGCTTTGAGAGTACAAAGTAGCTAAGTAATTGAATGTAGACTGAATACAAATGAACACACATACGAATATCGAGTTATCAGTGTCACGTGAGTCAAAGGATGTATCCATTTGCAATTTACTTTTATTTGAATGATTTCTTTGTAGGCTGAATGGATGCTTTAAATTTGATACGTGTACTGTAAGACTATGTTTTAGGAAACAGAAACTATGGTGAAGGATTTGAATACTCATCCGAATGCTTATCCTGGATGGTTGAACCTTGGATAGGAAGTGACCAGTTAACTAAGTTGTTTAAATAAGTGTATGTTGCTCCCAAAATTGATGATTTTATGATAGGTTAGCTTAGGGAATGATGGGTGGTGGATAACCTAACTCACTTAGGCCTATTGGCTCAATGTGATACCACCATGTTGAGCTTCTGATAAAGCGAAGGAGACTGTTAGCCTATATATTGTTTAGATTGCTTATGTAATTATATAAGAAAGCTCCTAAGAGTAGTTTCCTATGGGAGAGAGCTAGGCATGTACAGAGTAGGTGGAGGATTGTCTCCTCCTCCTCATTGTTCTTGCAGCAACTGCAGAAATCATAAGTAAAGACACCAAGCCTTCTCGCATGCTTGCATATAACACAGTGTTCAGCGCTGAAACCTATGATAGCGCTGAGATGTTTCCTATTTTGAAAAGTCAAATTCTTAGAGCGATTCAGATCCAGCTTTGGCCAGATTTGTTTGCTCGCTAGACATGTTGATCCAGCAGTAAACCTAAGGTTTGTTCTTCTGTTAGAATCGAGCTTTAGTATTAGTTTGTACGTAGCGAATGGCATATCGATGAAAGGTAACATCCGGTAGAATAGGTAGATTGGTTCCAATTTTGGAGAGTTTGTGGCCCCAACAATTTCTTGGAATGTCTCTGTGCCCTGGGATATAGGTGAAAGTTGAACTACACTGCCATCTCCTTAAGAGATGATCGACAGTCAAGGGCGGTTTTAGAGTTTTGTGAGACTGAGTCCAGAGATTTGGTAGTGACCTGACTATCCAAAAGAAAGTTTATGCATTGACAAAAATGTTGCCTTTAATACGCTATAGTGATTTTGATGGTGGAAGAGGAGGCTTAGATTAAAGTTATCTGCGAAAATGCCACCACCAATCCCGTCATCAGTCTTTGATCCATCCGCATAGAAGTTGATTTACTTGTCATCATTGTCCGGGTGTAGTGTATTCGAAGTTCTCTGGAAGGATTCCTATTGTATTAAGAATATTAAGGTGGCTAAATAATTTGTTTCTCCACTGTGTAGTCGCTTGAAAGCGAATGGCTGCGTTAGCAGGTACTTGCATGCTGAAAATATCAAAGGGTATCCTTCCCGCCGAGGGAGTAGTACGTAAGGCTCAGCCTACGCACAGACATGCTGTTCTTTCGGCTTCGTTTAGTTTGCTGCATTGTCTAAGACCGTCCACCAGACAACCACCCTGTTAAATACAATTAAACATAAGTGTCTACACTAATAACACTCAACGCCCCCTTACATAAACATGTTCTACTATGTCCAAAATCACTTCTACTTATTTTTCTCACTTCCTGTAAGTCACACTTTTTTTCTTAAAATATACTTCTTACCTGTACCTATCTTATCGTTTTATTTTATTCTTATCGCTGGACATCCACTCATCTATTCTGATTTTCTGCAGGTTATGGACCCAGCATACTTCCACTGCTCAAGTGTGTATCGATCTTATAACCGAGACGTATAGCCAGTAAGTCATGAAGGCCACCTTTGTTCCCAATAGCTTTTATGTAAGGGACTAATGCTACAATAGCTTTCTTTGCTCTTTCTTGAATATTAGGTTCCCAGTTTAGTTTAATGTCAAAAATAAGATCCAGATATTTCGCTGAATCAAAGAAGACAGTTGATTGAGCGAGAGTATATGATTGGAATTTTATATTTCCTGGAAAAGAGGACAAGGTCAGTTTTATGGGGGCTTACTCTCTGTAGGGATTCTTTAATGGAATTAAGATGCTAGCCTGAGATGGCTATAGCAAGGTCATCAGTTCATTGACCACGAAGTTCTAGAGAAGGTGTGAACAAACCTTTTAGCAGAAAACCCCACCCAGTTTGGAGTTGATTATCCTGATATTTAGCATAAGTCTGATCAACTCCGAAAGTGAGTCACATACCTTCGGAGTTGACAGCGCAGTCGTGATTGCGGATGTGATGATGTTGTTACAGTCACCTTCTATGTCCAAGAATGCCACTATTGTGTACTCTCTATAATGTAGGGATCGTTCGATATAGCTAGTCAGTAAATGTAGGGCCGTTTTCAACGACTATTCTTTACATTAGGCATGTACAAATATACAAACGTCTTGGATCAATTTTAGATCGTACATGGATATCAATCAATCAAGAGTTTTCAGAAGGAAAGATGATAGATTTATACGTCTGCGGTCCATGAGAACATTTTTCGTCTATAGACCAGACTTGTATGGCTTGAAGCTATGTAGAGGCCAGAACAGCTTATCTCTGTAATCAGACCATAAATTTTAGTCGCAGGTCCAGGAGTCCTGCTAAGATTGTTACTGGCGGTGAATAAGGAGCTACCTGGAAAGTGTGTTTCCATTTTCAGGTGGAGTGATTCATCATATAAGGTCGTCCAAGAGTCATCGGTTTTTTTCAAACCGCTAGGCATCAAAGCATTTGTAGAGAGGATTTGTGGTAACTTTTAACTAAATTTTCACTCTCTCGGCTGGTTGCTATTGAATGCTATTGAAAACTCTTCTCGGTGTATCAAAGCACAATAGAATTTTAAAATCTATCAACTATCAGTCAGCTGACAACTAAGTAGTCCACAGCACTACATGTAGTAGGTATTGACAGCACTGACTTGATTAATAAAACTAAAGTATTTTACACATAATAAGTGCAAAGTGGTTTTCATTATAATACAATAGTTAGAGATACGCCGACTACTTTTTGGGGTGGTAGCAAATTCAACGCAATCATCTCCTGGATTACTTGTTATCGCATACCGAAACTGAAAACTGAGACAACAAGTTATTGACGTTAAGGAGTTTAGCGGTTGGATCGGAGGCTTCCATATCAGACCATCCATCGAATTCAGAATCGGATACGAAGTCTAGACCTACACACGCTTTAAGGAGGAAATGGCCTAGTCTGTTAATGCTATCCCTAAGCTAAGAAAAAAACAAAAGGCAGAGGGATCTGTTCAGAAGCTGAACGGTCCCTTTACCAAATATTTAATGTAGACGTTCCTTGCTAGGAAATAGTCGTGCAGATTTTCAATGACTACGAAAGGAAACCAAACAAGCTGGTGCTTTCTTTGATGGTTTGCAAGTCGCCTGGCGTGGATGAAATATACCAAGTATGCTGAAACATGGTATGGACCAGTTGATCTGAAAATAATCTTAACGGATGACTATACGTTTGTCAAGGGCTTTGGACCTATTAATCTGACTTCCTTTATGTTGAACGGCATGGAGAGAATGATCGAGTTTTATATGCCCAAAAATACTTTTCAAATAAATCCTCTGTCCAAGATGCTTACCAACGTAAAAGATCCGTTGAGTCTGTGGAGTAGTGGTTCCCTAAAATATAACAACAAGTACAATTACACTACTAATTAAGTCTCCCCATTAAATGTTGGATGCCATCCATGGAGCGAAATAACCAATGAGCCCAAGAATCTTTCTTTCTCTCTGTGTCCCATTTTCCCAAAAACTTAACACGTGTTCAGGCACTTTAAGTGCAGTCATACCCACTTGTGTGTTAAAAAAAAACCCCTGACAATTACGCGCTGAGTATTTTCATCGACATTGTGTGCTTTGGGCAATTTAATTCTAACAGTATGTGTCACTTGGCCAGACAACACTGGGTAAATCCATGCTGGTGAATGAGACCCAAGCAGTTCTAACATCTATGATCAGCTTATGTAGAAGATGGTGCTTTACTGCCAGCTAAATTATTCCTAGCGCCTGTATGCTTTAAAATGCAGACAGGCGGAGTCGTGTTTTGGTACTGGTACCTTACCAATGGATTTTCAGTCAATCTTCTTCAAACAGTGGTTGTTATCTTTACGAGAATGAAGAAGTAGTCTGATTCACCCAATGCTTAAACATATCACCGCCTATATCACCATTAAAATTAAGTCTCTGAGTGTTACCCTGGATGACAAACTCTATGGATGCGATTTCAAAAACATGCAAGGCGGTGTTCGATGTCGGCCTCCTGGTCACTGAGGAGGGTCATCTGGATTTACATGGTAAGGTCAATTATATCATATGAGTCGGTTTTCTGGTGAAACAAGCTTTCACAAAAATAACATACGTCACTGATTCTTTCACCAGACTCGATCGAAAGGTCTATCTCGGCTGCACGGGAGATTTGTCCAGCCTGGATCTGCTGAAGGTCCACTGATGAATCTCCCTATCCTTGATATTTATACCTAGGACTGTAATATCAAATCTGTTTAAAAAGAAGTCAATTTTGGTACAAGACGCACTTGAGTTTTGATGACTATGCGGCGCAACTGTCTTTTGCCTCTGGTCTTATAGACCAGTTTTATAAACAGGGTACCTGATTTGATGGTACCAGGATTTACGTTGCTACGAAAAAACAAAATCAGAATGATTTCTCCTAGAATCTAAGGAGAAGGAAAGGAATGTAGTCGAGTCTTTAAAGATGCCTTCAAAACGGATTAATGATGCGACGCTGGCAATGAGTGCATTGGATTGTATGAACAACATTTCGATTCACTTAACATGAATAGGAGATTTCCTATTGTCGATCGTACTTCGAAATTTATGTGAATTGGCCCAACTGGACTCCGACGGTTCAGTTTTTCAACAGCTTTAATACGTCAACACTTTCTTTTCATTTAGCAAAATTTAGTTATTTTCCATTTTTGAAAATTCTTTCTTCCACAATTTTGAGCGTGTAAGCTCATGTTTCGACGTTGCACTTGGTCTATTGCGTTCATATTCTTTTCCCCTTCTGTAATAATACATTTTGTACGCTACAAGTTCAAGCAGAGGGTCCAGCAAAGGGCCGTGTCGCTGACATTTTAACATTTGTTTTCTTGCTCCCGATATGCTATTTAGTTGTTTAGACGATTATATTGTGCATCCTTGAAAAGTGTTGAGATCCGACACTAATATTTCTATTCAACCCATCAGTAGCCCCCGGACGTAGGAATCCGATCACACATGCGGAGTTTGGATGGTTTTATTACATATTAATATGCCGCAGGCGTAGGCAGGTATTAAAATGGAAAAAGGAAAAAACTTCGGCATTGTTATATGCTCCATGGTGATGAAAATTCTTCAATTGGTTTATGCTAAATCTCGTACTGAAGAGATTTTATAACACAGAGTTGGGATGTTCTTTTTTTAAATTAATTGGTTATTCACAGTTACTTCGTAGTAGGTAATCAACACCTGAGTAGGGAGATATTTAAAGAATAGATCTGTATATGCAAATTAATGCTTTTTTAAGTCCAAATGAAAATTAAAAAAAAAATTCTGTGATATTTATGTTCTTCCAGGGCGATGGTCGTACTCGTAGTATACCATTTAACAGTAAAAGTAAATTTCTCTCACCCGTAACTTTTTCATTGGGGCAAAACTTCATCTTCATCCTCCTTCTGAAATCTCTCAACTAATTTAGTTAAAATGGCACTTAAATTCAGCCAATTATGTTCAATTCAATCTCGCATCTCGCAGCAGTTCTAATTAATTTTCGCTTTCAATGCGAATAATAACAAACTCAATTAGTGTGTCATCTCAATAATGACCCTATTATCTTAGCTATCAGCAACTTATTGGATATGCGCAGACCAAGCACAAGCTCCATTAAATATGGTTAACGATGAAGATTGAAATGGAAAGCTTTTGAAAGTTTCTAACTATGTAAATCAATGAAAAATGCATTTTCTGAGTCCATTCTCTGGACTCCATTGATTGCAAGTTTTTTGTTTAATAATTTACGAGTATCTTTAAAAAACACTTCAATTTAACCCAAAATGTATTCCATAGCACTAGCACGCATTCTCGAATAATATGAACATAGATCGGATCATAAATGTTTTTCAGAACCTCTTTTCAGAATCCCTTCATGCAATAAACTAAGGTAGAAGTTGAGCTTCCTGGTGAGATATTGTGGTGTCCGGGAAACAATCCTACCATATAGAATATAGACTCTAGGCAAGAGTTAGGTGGACTAGCCACCATAGGAATGTATTGACAATACTACCAGAAGAAGCAGCACAAAATATAAAGATGTGAATTTGTCATAAGAGGTATGCAAAAAATCTTGAGTGTTTAGCACGTGAAAAAAGGTCATGTCACTACAGAGAAAAAAAATTGTGTCATTATCCTCGTAGCTCGAAAGAGTTTCTAGAATTGGCATACGAACAATACAACCGCGGCCATGATAAAATCGTCTACGGCGGCCTTAGTGCAAAGCTGCAAAAGTTTGGCATCTTTAGCAGTTCTTTGAAGTTCTCCCAAATTCATATTGCGTCTGCACCAAATTTGGAATATCAGTAGATGATCAGATCAAAATATCAGCAAGCTATCAGAATATAACAGATATGCTATACTACTTACGACAACTATTGGGCAACCCTTTTCTTACATACTGTTACACTTTTAGCCGGCTGTTAATGAAAAACGCAAGAAATTCCTCGTACTTTACTTTTTGCTTAAAGCACCAAGGAAAAAAGTACAAAATTAGGGTGAAAGTTCGAAGACCACGTTTTTCTATGTCTGCCGCTTTTTTCTGTCTCAATATTTCTCGAACCTTCCAGAATTTGACAGCTCCGGTCTATATCTCGAGTCGGCAAGGTAGGGTTGCGCTAGGGCACGTTCATATGAGATGCGAAGTCTTTACAATACAATACATAAGTCACGCTACATTTGGGCCTTAACGGCTTGGAATAGAATACTCTTCTAGCCGAAACCATCTCAGGAGACTAAATGCACACTTTTCTGACCTAGTGAGTATGATTTGGTGTATGTTTTCAATCAAGCCATCTTCAGCTTCATATGCGAATTCGAGCATGATTGCCCTTTTCTCCTGCTTATTCGGTGCTCTTTGCTTAACAGTAAAAAGATTTTTATATAGTGTGATAGTTATTTCCACACACAAATCCAAACTTTGAGACCTGCCCTTTTCTGGGACCTTTTGAGCAAAATATAGCAGATATTCTGGGTCCAATAACCCGCTCGAGGGATATAGGAGCCGAGCTTAGTCCATTAAGTGTTTATTCTCCACCACCCGTATATTAATACATACACTGACTAGTCCTGGCGTCACAGTGCTTAGGTGCCGCTGGAGTCCGGGGTGATGCGGGGCCTCAATTAACAAGCCTCTCCAGATAGTGAAGTGTTTAACTAACTGCCTCCAGTTTTGCACTCTAAGTCGGTTTAGGTCCCTTTTACTTGTATTCTACTTGTCTTGGATTCGAAGACCCTGCGGTCTTTTGGCGAAGAGTTTCAGACATTCAAACAATATGGCAGATGTGTAAGTGACTTATACCACCATAGTTGGCACAGGGTGTTGCTTTTTTGTAGTTTTCGCATACGGTGTTCAGATTCCATTCATTGAGCATACACCCTTCTGACCGTATCTGAAAAATGAGTTGATGCATGCTCTCCACAAAGTCATTTCCAGCAGTTTTGAATACGTCGGCTAGTAAGCCATCAGGTCCATCGTTAGATTTTTGACTAGATTTTGCTATCCTTACTTTGTTCTAGTCAGGTGGACGCCTAGTACGATTTTAACGTCATACGTCAGACACTGCTCATATGTCTTGTTGAGTAGCTCGTAGAAACATTTTTTAATGGCGTCGTCCTTGTCTTCCGTAGGGGCATGGCTGCTTGCTCACGTGTCAGAATCTCAAGACTTCTTGCCTAAGGCGGCCGCATATTCCAAATCCACATCCGAATAAACGCTGTTTTTTTCTCTGTAGCAATTACCATAGTACAATACATATATGTATATCACAATTTTTTATGCTCCTTACATCCGGTCCGCCCCATTACACGTCCTGGATTGCGGTCATATGTGAGTGATGGCAGTCAAGCTGAATGTCCGAGCATTCCATGTGCAGATCCGATGATCTTTAAACCTCTTTTACGTCCGCCAAAAGTGAGTCTATTTTTATCCGGGCTCATTAGTTTCTTCGACACATATCTTAATCTTTTCCGTATAGGGTTGTGACCCCTATGACAGCGTAGACCATTATAATACTACTGGCCGGGCATACCCTTGACATTTTACCCTGCATGAGCAAGGGTATACTCATGCAGTTACCGGGGACCATCATTGGGATGTAAGCCAAGTGCTTTCCATCTAAGTATATTAGCGCTCGTAGATGTTTATTGATTGATGCTGTTCTTAATACTGAATTGACAATGCATAATACTAACAGTTTGGCAAATGTGTGATAGCTTTGGTTACAGAAGAGCGCTTACAACAATTATTAATGGGTGACTTCTACAAACAGGTAAAATAAGCTAACCTGGTTCAGCGCTGGGGATCAGCAAATTGAAGCCGCTTGGTAGCTACCCTAAGCTTCTTAGCCCTAATTACCAAAGTGCAAATAATAAACGGTGGCTAGATAGCAATAATAGTTCTTCCAATTGTTATGTTTCAGCAACTGTCAAAGTTACCAATGACATCCAGCTGTCAAAATATTCAGAAAGGTCTGCCATTTCATCGTACATCGTTTTACGCTTTCCGAACGTGCGGAAATTATTAAAAAATATTAGCGAAATTCCTGCTCAGTTGTAAATACACAAAGTGAATTTCGTCGCGAAGTCGGTCGTGGAAAAGTTTGAGCATGAGTACACTCTTTTGGATCTGAAGCCACCAATCAAATGTCGATTCGGTACGATTAGCTGAATTAGGCATCGCCAGAGGGGCAATCCGATTTATTTTGCGGTTGGATTTGGGCCTACATCCGTATAAGATTGTGCTGATGCAAGAGTTGCAGCCTGATCATCATAGACAACACCGTGAGTTCTCTAATCGAGCGCAAGAAATGTTGACCGGAAATCCGGATTTTGGCCAAAAAATCATCTTCTCGGACCAGCCCCATTTTTGGCTCGGCGGATATATCAACACGCAAAATTTTCATTATTGACAGCTTGGTGCGGCTTATGGCATGGCTGCATCAGCGGACCTTATTTCTTTCGATGTGAGGAAAAAGTCACCGTTACCGTCAATTTTCTCAGGTATAGAGCGGTGTTAACCAACTTTCCGCGCTCAGAGCTCGACAACATCGATATTTCTAAGCTGTGGTTCTAACATTCGCTACATGCCATACCAGCGGCGCAACACTCGAAGTTGTGAAGGAAAAATTTGGTGGCTGGGTCATCTCACGGCGAGCGTTCATCAATTGACGATTTGACACCACTCGATTATTTTCTCTGAAGCTACGTCAACTCCTTAGTCTACGCTAACAAGCTAACACTTTGGATTAGCTGGAAGCCAACATTCGATACGCTATTGCCGGATTAACGCCGCATATATTGGACCGAGTCATCAAAAATTGGACCGACCGCTTGAAGCACTGCCGCTTGAAGCCGAGGTGACCATTCTAATGATGTGCTATTCCACACGTAATGACATGAAAGCTAGAACCAATTTTATATTTCACACCGTTTTTGTTTTATTTAAATTATTTTTCATATCGTCCTAGTCACCATATACAAGACAAGACAGAAGAAAAAGATCATTTCTCAGTAATTTAAGCATCAGCATCGGCTATGTTGTCGAAGGACTTCAAAACGTATGTATCTGCAATTTTTGCTGGCAACTTTATCTATTTTACATATCCGTTGATAATAGAACGTCGTCACTATTCTCTCAAGGCACGTTAACTTTGCCTGTCAAACAATCATTTTGCCTCTCTTACGACATATTGTATTGTACATACTCGTAGATGTACTGCATATTGCTACGAGTACATGACCATTACTGTTGGAGAAATTTAACTAAATTTCCCTCCGCATGACTTTATTCCACCCAAGTAAGAAAGAGGAAATAAACAAAAGAGAGAACACAAACGGAAAATAATTTGCATTCCTCTGGTGAGGGAATTCAGTCACTTACAGATGCAGCGCTTGGCAAAAGGACGAACGCAATCTGCAACAAAATGTTTCAAATTAAGTCAACACAAATACATAGACAGAGATACAAATAAAATCGTTTATTTATATTTGACTAGGATGAGAATAACTACCGGTACCGAGGGAAAAGTGGGTCACCGAGGCAATATTCCTGTACATGTATGTAGATAGACATGTATATGAGTAGTTGCAAATGTTTTAGATCATTTTATTTAACTGAATCAATTTAAAGAATAAAGTAAAAGCATGTGTTCGTTTGTTTATTTATACATTTTTAGAATTTCATTCTAGTAGTTAGCGATTCTATCACAGACACTCTCGTGCCCGTTAACTGTAACCTAATTAAATCGATGTAATCGACGTAAAATGTGTCTCAAATATATGTAGTTCATATTTTTAAATATTGTTCGGCCAAAATACAGAAACAGGTATTTCGAACGCCAAGACGTGAATAAACCATGTCGCACTGCTTTAACTTGGTATTCCACAAACGTTTGTTACAAACGTAACAACTAACAACGATAGCGAATAGGCAAACTAACCGGATATTGCCGGAATCCAATTCCTAGCCAACTTAATGAAGAAAAGCCGTTCTTTCACACTTTAATAACAAAGATAGATTTGGGGGTACTAGTATTTATGTATCTCGGCTTCCCACGCCCACAACGATTTATCCAAAAAAGGTATGAATACAAATTTTTAAATTCATATGTACGAGTAACAGCTGTCAACTTAGCGTATAAATTAAAGATTTACATTTTTAATTTTATAAAAAAAAACTTTATTTTTCGTACAGCGATTCTGTCCATTCAAAAATACAACTGAGTTTTCCTAACAAACAGTAATACCTTAAATAGTAACAATTAGCTGATTCTGCAAGTTGTTGGTTCCCACAGCAAAGGTGTTTTGTGCATTGGTTGCAGGTGCTTGGTATGCAGGTATCTGGTGACATTAACGGGAAATAGACTGCGCGTGTTGGGATTATCGTCTGCACTGGCTGAAGGTGTTTGATGTGCAGGTATCTGGTGACATCATGAGAACTGCGCGTGATACGAAATTGTGTGCGCGTGTTGCTGACTTTTGTATAATATTTCGTTAACTCCTCCACCCTTAAATGTGAACGTCCTCGTTTATGTCACCAGGTGAGTAGGTTCTAATTGGAGGTTTACCTTTGTTATGATAAGCCAAGTCTTTTTCTTGCTTTACCTTCAATCTTTTTTTGTTCTCTGAGCGGGATTTTTCTATTTGGGAGTGGTCGGAACCGATGTTTCTGCTAAAGAATAGATCAGCTGGTCTCCTTTTTGTAACGGAGTGAACCGAAAAGTTATATGCATTTACGCCTGCTTCTAATAATTCCGTGAAGGATTTGTGTACCTGTTCTTTTTTCAAGCATCGCATGATCTCAGCAAGAGTCGAGTGAAATCGCTCTACTTGGCCATTTGATGAACTCGTATAGGGAGGTGTTTTATGTATCTGTATACCAAACTCATTTTCAAGCATAAAAGATATCGGGATAGAATTAAACGATTTTTCATTGTCAAATACTATGGTTTTCGGAATACCATCTCTAAGCGGTTGTCTAATGTCTTCAACAGCTTTTGATTGGATTTTCTTTACCTGAGCGTATTTAGAGAATTTGTCTACTGAAGTCAACGCTAGGTTGCCTTCAGTGGTGAAAATGTCCACATGTATTATTTGGCCTGGATACTCTGGTATTGGCGTAGCCTGAATCTCAATCTCGTCTGGATGACGGTTATATTTGTTCTCTTTACAGATCGAGCAAAGTTTTGCTATTCTTTTGATTTTACGTGACATGGCTGGAAAATAAATTTTTTCGAGAATCTGCACTTTATTTTCACGCTCGTTTCTATGAGCACGTTGGTGGGTATTTATTATTATTTCTTCCTGTCTCTGGTTATCTACAATTTCTTCAACTAAAGTTCGGGAAAATCTTATGCGATATTTAGTGAAATATTCTTTATAGATTTCCTGAATCAAACCCATTACTCGTTCTTCTGTTTTAATACAGTTAGTTACTGCTGGGTTTAGACGTGCCTTTAAAATTTCAATCAAATTATTATTAGTGTAGAAACGTTCTGTAATTATATGGCGGTGGTAGGAAGGGAATACTATTTGAAATTGTTGGCTAGGGTTATCTCCGGTGTTAAGGATAATTTGGTTCTTGAAAACGTTTATGGGACAATCCACACTGAATATTAAGTTCTCAGATGAACTTTCATCACTGTGTATTGTTGGTGTAAGACTATTTATTCCTGAACGTATTGGAGGTCTGGAAAGTGCATCGGCAACGACATTCATTTTGCCTGATTTATACCTAATCTCATGATTGTATTCTTCCAAAAGCGCTTTCCATCTTTTTAATTTTGTATTGCTATTCTTGTTGCTTAAGGAGTAGGTAAGGGGTTAGTGATCAGTGTATATGATGACTTTCGCTGAACCGTAAAGGTAATTCCTCAGCGTGTTAAGAGCCCAAACGATGGCAAGCATTTCTTTCTCGTTCGCCGCGTAACCTTCTTCAGTTTTGTTTAATGTTCTTGAAATGAACATTATCGGCTTGTTGTCCTGGGTTAAAACAGCGCCTATGGCATAATTTGAGGCGTCTGTCACCAATTCGAAGTCTTTTCTGAAATCTGGGTACATTAGTATGGTGTCTTCTGAGGTTAGAGAGTTCTTGAGTTTTTGGAATGCTTCCTTGGCTTCATCGTTAAGATGGATGGGTTTTTTACTCGAGAGGTTTTTGGACAAACGTCCATCTTCTCCTCTTAGAAGTGTTGTTAGGGGTTTCGCCAGTTTGGCATAATCCCTAATGAATCGGCGATAATACCCTGATAGTCCGAGAAAGGAGCGAAGTTCTTTCAGGGTTTGTGGATATGGTACATTTTGTATCGCCTTTACTTTCTCCGGGTTGGTCTTTATTCCCTGAGATGAGATAACAAATCCCAAAAATTCTACATCTTGTTTGTAGAACTCGCACTTATCAAGTTGTACCTTCATATTTGCGCTTTGCAAAGTGCGGAAAATTGTTCGGACATTTTGCTCGTGTGTTGCTTCATCTCGACTAAAGATGATAATGTCATCTATATAAACGTAGCAATCTTGCCAATATGCTCGCGAAGGATGTCGTCGAGTGCTCTCTGAAATATTGATGGAGCATTCTTGAGTCCGAATAGCAATCTCGTGAACTCGTACTTGCCATTATTGACCGAGAAGGCCGTTTTTCCAATATCAGATTCTTTCAAGGGGATCTGATGAAAACCGCTTTTTAGGTCGATGACAGTGAACCATTTATTCTGGCCAAGATGTGAGAGGACCTCATTTATTTGTGGGATCGGATATCGATCGGCCACAGTTATACTATTTAACTTCCTATAGTCAATTACAAGCCTATATTTTTTTTCGCCGGAAGCATCGGCTTTTTTAGGAACAATCCACACGGGTGAATTGTATGGGGACCGTGAAGGTCTAATGATGCCGTTGTTCAGAAGCGTTTTTACTTGATTTTCAACTTCGTCTTTGAGGGACATGGGGTAAGGGTAAAATTTGGAGTATACCGGTGAATCGACCGTTGTTTTTATTTCTCCTTTGGCGATGGTTGAATAAGTTAGTTTTTCATCCGGATCGTCAAAAAGGTTCGGGAAATCGTGGATGACTTTGTCTATTGAGGATTTTTGCGTTGGAGACATGTGACCAGTTCGAATATTGATCGCATTGACGGATTGGGAGATTAGTTGTTTAATGCGTATTTTGGCTTTGTCTCCGATGACCATATAGTTTTTCTGTGTATGGATTACTGCGGACATGCTTTTCAGGCTATCGTTTCCCAGTATGGCGTGAAACGATTTGAGTTGAGGCATGAGAAAAAACTTAAGTTTTACATCTTTCAATCCGAATAGGTTAACAAAGGTGTGGTGGCTTATCAAGATATTACCACCAACGGAATTGGCGTAAAAAGGGGTTTCATTGGGAAAAGAATTTTTAATGGAGAAGATTGAATGTAATTCTTATTGGAACCCGTATCAATAAGAATTTTTAAGATTTTTCCCTCCTTCGTTGCACACTCGAAGTATGGCAGCGAGGAGTCGGTTAGTCTAAAAAATGTATATCGCTCAGTTCAGTTAACTGTTCCGTCTCGTCATAGCGTTGTTGTGACTGCTCAACGTATTCTTGAAGCGTCTCGCCGTTTCCTTGGACGTCATTTGCTATAGTTTGCGCGTATTGTTCCATTTCATATTGTACTTCTTCTTCTGGTGATACCGACTGGGTATCAACGTGGTAATTTCTTTGTAGTTTTGAAGGATGCACCTGTTGTGATGGCGGCATCGATGGCCTTTTGGGAGCTGGTGGCCAGTTGCCACGCTGTGGTTGGTTTACATTTGTTCGGATTGTCGACGCATCCATTGGCTCTGGAGGAGGTTGTGGTGGAGCTTGAGTTGTAGAAAAATGCTGATTTTGCGGAATGCTTTGTTTCTGATATTGCTGGAATTGGTTTTGGTTGTTCGGTTGTCTTTGAGTTCCTTGATGTGGTGCTGACCTCTGATTGGCGTATTGCTGATGGGCTGTTCTCTGAAGGTGAGTTAATTCGGGGTAAAATGGTTGACGATTTGGTGCGGAGTGATTATTGTGGCTTACTCGTCTTTGTGGAAGTTGCGGTGGCTCTGGATGGTGAAGTCTCTTACTGGAGTTGTTATTAGCCATTGCATATTGTGATCTATAGCTTTGATTTTGTAGCTTTAGGCACAAGTGAAGAGCTTGAGGTAAGTCCACAGGCTCTCGGATCCCGTGGAGTCTGGGGAGATCACCTTTAAGGCCTCTTATAAACGTATCGAGAGCCTTATCTCGATAGGTTTGCATTAGCAAGCTAAGGGACTCGTTAGTCACGTTCATACAGGATATTTTATTTAGTATCAAAGATAAATGAGCGTAAACCGCTTGGTAGAACTCTTGTATAGTCATTTGGCCTTGAACTAGCGAGGTCATTTGGTACTCTAAGGTACCTAGAGCTCGCTTGTCTGCGTAATGCAGCGTCAAGCATCGAGAAATGCAGTCCCAGTCCAGAGGAGTGTTGTACGACTCAAGGACATGGTCCGCGTTTCCTACTATCTTGTTTCTGATGACATTCAAAATGCCAAAGTATTTGGGTGATCCTTTCATTGGATCGTAAATTTTCAAAATTCTTTCCACGCTCTTACGCCAAGAGCTGAATTCGCCCGGTTGCCCGGAGAATTCACGTAGGCTACGCACTACGTCGGGAATTTTGTCCAGTTCGTTAATGTTATTAATTTGTTCAGGTAGTATAGATTGATCATTTCCCCTTAAACTGATCCGCATGCGGATTCATGATCGAGTGAATTATTGATCTACCTTCGGTCCGTAGAACATCATAGATCATCGTAGCGATAAGGGTCTGAAGGGCAGGAGTTAATACTGGGATTGCATCAATTCTTGTCCTTTGATGAGAGGTACTTGGATTATCTTGGGAAGGGTTAGATTCGGCAGAAGGATTAAGCACGGATGGTCGTAAGATATTATTGTTAGCCATCTTTAGTTTTTTGTTCAAAGATCAAAGACTAAGGTATAATAATGCTAAGTAATTGTTTAACAGGTTACAGGTAATATATGAATTTGAATAAAGAAATAAGTTTAAACTGTAATTTGTGTTTTTTTTTTAATTGTATTGGAAGTAGGATATTAGAAGAGTTATGAGGAAAAAAATTCTTAATTATAAATTATTTACTTTTCAATTAGAAATAATTTTTATACACTCGTATTCTAAAGTTCAATTATAGATTGTCAAAATATTTCTGTTCACATTTAATTGATTTATAATTCGTTTTTTTATTAAAATCTTATTCTAATTCGTAAGATTATAAATTGTCAAAATATTAGATATAATTCCTGTTCACACTTAATTGATTTTTTCTCTTTTTTTTTTTTTTTTATTAAAATCTTATTGCTATGCTTACATAAAAATCAGAATCTTCATTCTGGATGCAGGGCGGCTGACTGATGTGTCTCCTTTTTGCTTTTGTCGCAAGCTACTTAGGGGCCTCTTTTCCCTGGCTGACGTTGTTTTATTTAGGCACTACTTGAGGGCACTTTTAGCACTACTTGAGGGCTTTATTTTATTTGTCGTTATTTTTTCGACCTTTTCTGGGCACTACTTGAGGGCACTTTAGCACTACTTTAGGGCTTTATTTTATTTGTCACTACTTGAGGGACTTCGTTATTTTTCGACCTTTTCTGGGCACTACTTGAGGGCACTTTAGCATTACTTGAGGGCTTTACAGGGTCTTTTGGGACCACTGTTTTCACTCGTAGGTTTGCACTTTACACCGGGTTTCACTGTATGCACTACTTAAGGTCTTTTTTACAGATTTAAAGTCACAAACTTGCACTACTTTAGGGCTTATTGTTATACCAGCTACTGGACCGCGGTCCCTGCTCGGGCGCCAATTACAGATTTATATTTTTAATTTTATAAAAAAAAACTTTATTTTTCGGACAGCGATTCTGTCCATTCAAAAATACAACTGAGTTTTCCTAACAAACAGTAATACCTTAAATAGTAACAATTAGCTGATTCTGCAAGTTGTTGGTTCCCACAGCAAAGGTGTTTTGTGCATTGGTTGCAGGTGCTTGGTATGCAGGTATCTGGTGACATTAACGGGAAATAGACTGCGCGTGTTGGGATTATCGTCTGCACTGGCTGAAGGTGTTTGATGTGCAGGTATCTGGTGACATCATGAGAACTGCGCGTGATACGAAATTGTGTGCGCCTGTTGCTGACTTTTGTATAATATTTCGTTAACTTATATGAATGCGCTACCTCACCAATTACTTTATCCTAATGGTGGAGGGGTAATTCTGGAGCACATAGAAATATTTGTTCCATCCGCAAGATGGAACGTCAGAAAATTCAAGAAAGCTTTATTTTTATAAGTGGGAATTTTGATGTATATATGTATATTATATATAATGCAATGGAAAAGAGGGTTTTGAAACCAAGAAGGACGAATAAAGGAGTTTTCTAATCGATTGTTGACGATTAGGTTGGCCACAGCCCTCTAAATTTTCGTGGTATATGTCATCAGAAGAACTAAGAACAATAATAGAAAAAAAAATCGCTTATGTATGACTTTTCGTGTCGAGAACAGAGTAAAACGACATTGGCTCTAAATTGCCACGAAAAACCGAAAAATCTACCGTCAGACATATGTAGGATAACTTAAAGGAAAAATTTACGAAAAGTGTCAAAACCATGCTAAGTATTTAGAAATCAAGCTTTACATAAATTAAAAAAACATTGTCATTGAACAATGAAATGAAAAGGGCGAGAAGCGAAAAAGGCAAGCCTTTCAAGCGAAGACTGGGTACATCGGAAAAATTCAAACTGACGAAGCACCTCTTAAATTGAATACAATCAGGAGAAAAAGAAGCAAAAGAAGCTAGTGTTCCATCGAGGTTTGCGTCGGGTTTTATGAAACATTCCTGTGCAATCGATAAGGTGGCTTTATGCTTCAGAGTAATTATCATTTTTAAGAATGCTGTTCAATAAATAAAGTGTTCTATACAACGGAAAATATCGAAATTTATATAAGTGGAAACCCTATTTGAACGCACTACTTAATAAAGCGTTTCCACACCAAAGTAACATTCCTTCAGCTATAGTACGTGGAGTGGAAACAACAGGTTTTACAAAAACCTACGAGTGGGTAAGCAAAGTTGCCAAATGATTAGACCGATTGTCGAATCGACCCAATCAAATACCTATCGACGTAAGGATAAATATCAACAATCTAAGACTTATGATGCTTACAATTGAATTCAACAAAATTGTGAACGATGGTCGTATGAATTACCAGTGAAAAGTGAATTTTCTTGTTCAACTGTATAAAGAAACAGTAATAGAAATAGTAACAATTACTGATGAGAGAAGCTAGGGTCAAACTTCACAACAGTTAATGCGGCTTTGTAGAAGTCAAGTCAACATTAAATTCATATTAATATTAATGGAGGACAAGGATGAAGTTGGTGTACAACAAAGTAATGTCAAACATCGTTGCATTTTAATGTTCTACAAAATGGTCTATAGAATGTGTTGCTTTAACGAGTCTGAAATTAACTATTAAAAGTGACATCGTTGCAGACGTATATTAAATATTAACCACAAAGCAAATTACGATAATCATATCGCACGTGCAGTTAGCGTGGGAATGGCTTAAATGGCGTAAAAACTCTGCGGTATTTTGTGATAGAAAAATGTCGCTTAAAATGTAAGGTTGGTTATACGTGAAGAGCGATTATAGAGTGTTAATATGCAAATCGCAAAGTTCAACGATGTTATAAAGGGAAAATGATAGCGACGAAAATGAAAGTGTTGGGAATATCAGCATGTGTGGCAATACCCACATTAATAAACTGATAGTGGAATAACTTCAAGACGAACAAATCATCTGGCTTTGATATATTGGAAGTTGAAAGTCATCGACAGACCTGCTTCAAATGTAATAGAGGCTAAAAGAACAATAATTGAGTCATTTAAAAGAAAAATTATCGCTGACCTCAGTCACAAAAGCAGAATAGGAAGCATTAAATGCAATATAAATGTAATTTTATGCTATACTCGTACATATGTCAACGATTAACAAAACAAAAAGAAGGTGTAGAAATACGAGATGTGAAAAAAGATACGATATTAAAAACCATTACAAGAAGGAAATAGAATATACAGCAAATTCAATGGTGGATTTGAATTTAAAACTGGTGTACACCAAGGCATGCAAAAAGCAAAATGTTGTTCACCAGTAAGGACACAACTAGAACTTAATCTCAGCTGAGGATAAAAAAAAATCCTGCTAAACGACTTCGTAGACAATATTCCATTTACAGGGGAAATGAAACATTTTATTTGAACGATAATGGTTAGCACCAAGTCCAATTGGTTGAATTGAACTAAACAGGCTACAGCTTAGATTTAAAAAGATTTCATAATTGGCGCAAGGAATTCAATTTAACGAGTATTCCCTCATTCTTGAAAACAGAAGAATTCAAGAGTCGTCACTCTTGAAACCTGAGCACTGAGAGCACTCTTCGCAAACCTAGTCAGGCCATTTAAAGTTCTAAATGAAAAGAAATCACAAAACTTTAGCACGCAATATATACGCGATAATTCGCGAATTTGACGGATAAACGATATCATATTTTATTGGTATCCCTCGAAAGCGTGTCTTTATAGCATGGTTATATAGGAAGTTGGCCAATCAGGCAAGTGATGAAATAATTAGATCAGAAGAAACAAATTATGGAACTTTGGCTTAATTTTTTAGTTTAAGGTGGGTTAAGGCAAAAGTATCTCGATGAAATTCTCACTCGGGTCTTGCCTTAAGAGTAGACTATAAGAAAATCGAAGGAAATGATATTTAAGCATATATAACTTCAACCAGAAAATAAAAATAGTTCCTTCAAACGAATATATTAATAAGTTTAGTTTAGTTTATTATTTTATCAGTAAAAGAAAAAACCATTAACTTGGTATGAGTTACCGAAATACTACCTTACAGAGAAACTTATCACCTTAATGAATATCTTTCTGCTAAAATTGGTAATTTATGAATTTAAATTTTGAGAAAAAATGTATACTAAAACCTCAGTATAAAAAAAAATAAATAAATAGATAAAAAATAGTAATAATACTTACTTACTTACTTAGGTGGCGCAACAGTTTGGCGAGAGCATGGGCGTCAACGTTCAACACATTCTAGTTATCTGTTGGTAAAAAGTTATCCCTGGAGTACAATCTCTCAATATCTTGGGTGGAGCGCTTTTCGCGCTGTTTTTTCTTCTTCTGGAGAAGTCGAAGTTGTTCCCGTGTTTTCTACTTGTAGAGTTCATGAGCAGCTCTGTAGGTTTCTTGTTAAGCTGCTGCACCGGCATTATTCATCAAAGCAGAGATTTCTTGCAGGTGATCGGGTGAAACCCAATACATCAGTTGTGATATCTCTGTTATTTTTTTTTTAAAGAACTAAACACTCAAGCAGGTATGAATACACTTAAAATGCCTCTGCATCTGTTTAGTTTTTTTGAAAATGGGATAGAGAGAGAAAGAAAGATGTTTGGGCTCAGTGGTTATTTCGCTCCATAGGTGCCATCCAACATTTAATGGGAGACTAAATTCTTAGTGGAAGTTGGCTAGTTGTTGATTTCTAGTCAAATACTCATATTACTTGATTTTCGTTAACTAAAACAATGAATGTCTTTCGGGCGAAGTTGGGATTGGAACACCGAACCTTCCGATTTGGAAGCCAGTCTACTACTACCACTTGAGACATGGCCATCCACGTTGGCAGCGTTGCCACTAGTCTTCGGTACTTGATGCTGGCGGCATAGGAGTTATTGACTGATTTCGGAATTGTCTACATTAAATCTTCTCAGAGAAGTTTTTCTTTTTTCTGGCGCTTGGAAAATCCGCATTCGTACCTTGGCTGGAACAAGGTGGTGATCCGAGTTAATGTCGGGTTCGGAAAGTTCGGACGTCCAGAATACTGGGGCATGCCTTACGTCTATCGCAAAATGATCAATCTGATTTAGGGTTTAATGATCCGGAGGCCGCCTTTTCGCCATTTATGTTATATATTGATTAGAAGAAACCGTGTGCTTGCTATAGTGATATTTTACCCACACCAAAGTCAATATGCTTTAGAACTCTATAAAGGTTAATATGTCGATTTATGTTTTGCATCATATAAGTAGAAGGAAAGTTATTTTAATAATTTGTACATCTGTCTTTGTTGTTTATAACTCTGATTAAACGCTGAGGCATTGAATTCACCAACGACCATACATAGGTGTGTCAATTTGTTCCCACTCCGTTTGAATTGCTTTCTTTATCTTCAACAGAGTGTCAAACTGTCGACCACCCGTGTAAACCAAGATACCCCATAGATTTTCCATCAGGTTTAAGTCGGGACTTAAAGAAGGCCACTTCAGTATACGCGTATTTCTCGACATAAAGAACTATTTTGAATTCTTAGCGCAATATATAGCCGCATTGTCCTGATGGAATGTCCAATTGTCTCCTCATAAATCCTCTCCAAATTCAATTAGAAGGATAGTAGGATTAGGATTAGTAGGATTCAATAGTATAGGATAGATAGGACTTTTTCCTCGATAGCCATGTTATCAGGGATCCTCCTTGAAAAATTTCTTGAATGCCGAATTTCACGTTCCTGCCAAATATCTCTCCAATATCGGTTTTGTTATTTAATATCACAATCTGCTTTTAAAACTGTTTGAACTCTTCTTGTAGTTACACGAAAAGACAATTGAAGTCGTGAAGACATTTTATTTCTCTGTGAGCTCTGTTGCTGGCTTTCGGTATACGTCCATGTCTCTTCGTTGTCGCATACTTTTCAGGATCCTTCGAGAAATTGTTAACTGTAGTCTTATCCCGGTTCAATTTTTTTACTATTTCGCTAATAGTTGTCCCCCGTTCTCTATTAGATGGAATTCTAGCAGTTCTCCTCAACAGTTAACGTTGTTCCTTTAGGCATTTTAATAACTTATAACTGTGACTTATAACTTAACGAACAAATTAGACTCCCTAAATAATTAAGTTATTTCGTTGTACGCAACTTAATTTAACACCTAAATACTCTTAAACTGAAAGAACAACATTTACTGGCATTTGTCTGTTTTACTTATTTTACACCACCTGGAGAGGAGATATACATACGAGTACACCTAGCGTGGTCGAAAAAATCGATTCTTTTTTTTTTGCATTTTCTTAAAACTTGAGGTCTCAAGAGTATCTGGTGAAAACGCCAAGTCAATATTTCGATAAATAAGCCAGTTACATCCGAGAGAAACGAGTTTTGGGGTGTCGAGCCAAGGGAAAGGGTAAGGGCAAGCGACCCTTTGAAAAGAGCGTCCCTAGACTTATTTTATGATTCTATTGTTTTTTCGGGCGTGCTCGGCTCCAGGTATAATGGAAATATCATACGACTGTTATTATTTTCCAGAAATAGACACTTTTTTTTTTCATGATTTATTCATTTCCAAATTTTCAAACGCGTTTTTCTCAAAACCACGTTTTTCAAATCGGTACCCAAAATTTCTCGAAAACTAATTGCCTTGCATTTTCTTGTGGTTATTCTATACACCATTATCAAGTATTTGTCATAGGGTATTTTTGTTTTTGTTATTTAGTTTTTGTTTTATAAGCAAAATAGTTTTATTGTGATAAATCAATATTTTCAAAATCGGCTATGACAAGTACTAGCTTACAGTATCTAATTTAATAATCTTTTTGGGTTTTTTTTTCGATAATTTTTGAAGAAACGCCAGTTGGTACCGCCAGTTTACGCAGATTTTTTTACGACGCTCCAAGAATCATACAATATCCTGATATTTTTAAATAAAAAAAAATTAAACATATTTCTGAATGTGTATACTTTTAAATAGTCAGTCCGCGATTTCAAATAGTTTTCCTTAAAAAAGTACACAAAAATGACCTTTTTCGGCTTCTAAGTGTAAATCTCCCGTGAAACTGAAAAAGAAAACACACACCACGGGAAAGTATAGCTTATATATAGTTTCTTTCGCGCACTGCATGTATATATATAACCATATAATAAATAAATAAAAAAGTAAATAGAAAAAAGTAAATAAATAAATAAATATAAAAATATAGATACTTATATATATATAAATAAATTATATATAAATAAATAAATTAAAAAACAAATAAATAAATAAAAAAAATACAAATTTTGAACAAATATATTAATCAGTTATTTATAAAATAATAAATATTGATAAAACGAATTCACGAACTCTAAGCACATTGAACCAAACATGAATGATGCCCCGAAATATTAAAAATAATTTTTAGCAATTTATTTTGCGCGATTTGCAGTTTTTTTGGTTGACATTTTAGACAATTTCCCCGTATCTGATAACTAAAAACCTAAGTTTCTTGAAACACTACTTTGTATATGATTGCTTAAATTTCTGGAAATAATAAGGACTTTCTATTAATAGAGGGTTATGCGATGGTTAAATAGTAACTTAGAATGAAGATGAGGCCCCAGGTACTTGAACGTATGGCTCCCATTTAGTCAAAATATCATTTATGAGTATTCGTAAGTGATCTGAGTGAAGACATCAAGTTTTTCCATTTCAAGTGAAAAAGATGGCCTGCATTTTCTCCCTATTTAGTTTCATTTTGAATTTTTTGTAATAATAGTTCAAGAACAGAAGCTTGTGGCACTCCAGAACTATCAAGTTACACTGGAATAAATTGAAGCCCAAAGGCTGAATACCAAAAAGTAGAAGGTGTCACGTCAACGTATCCATCATAAAAACCTGATTGATTCTTGACATTTTGTAAATATTTTGCGATATCTGTACTTTCAAAGCAGAACAAAGAAGACTTGACTACTACTGTAGGTCAAGCAAAGAGTCCTCTTCCTAAGTTATTCTTTGGTAAATAGTGTGAAGATATTAGATCTTTATTGGGTCCCCTATGACATCAAATTTTAGGCCATATTCTGATAGCATGATAACAATCAATTGGCGTACAATATGTCATACAAGCAGTCACCAATAGGCTGTAAACATTTATCACACATTATGTTATATTCTTTCTGTTTTTAGTGTGTTTTCTTTTATTTTGTATCACTACTGTGACAGTATAAGCTACAGCAAGCTTTGAAAAGTCCTTGAATTTAATACAATCTAAATACAATACTACTAACGAATCCTAATTGCTTCGGTTACCCTCTGTCACATTTCTTTTGCAAATGAATACCAATGGTTATTGTAAAATCACCATTATTTAGCCAACATCATAGCTATTTTTGCTTCAACAAAACCAATAACAAATCCAGTACCATAAATATCAAAACCAAAACCAAAACCTAAAGGACTGGCATTGTTATATTCTTTATTTAAATTTGTACCCATTCTGAATTTGTTTCCAATTGCTTTCCTTTCTAAAGGTATCTCAATCTCGATCATGACCATCTCGGATACTGGTACTGTTCAATTGATTCCTTTTTTTAACCAATCAATTGTGCTGTCCTTTCCGATATCAATTCGTAACGAAGTGCCTTGCTTTCAACACGATACCTCAGAAGCACTTAGTTTAACTAATAAGTTAGATCACGCTATACGACGAGAAGAGTATCTTTTGAAATTTTCCATTGCTTGGCTAGCGATGAATATTGATTTTATCTTGTATCTATGGTTGTCCAGAGAAGTATTTCTTTTCTGTGCACTACTAAAAGTTTGCTGTGAGGGTACGAGTATGTCTTGGATGCAAGCGTCATCCAAGAAGGACTACGGGATCCAGGTTGCCGGTAAATATTCATTTGTATTTTCTTTTTTGGCGTACACTTGTCTATACAATATGTATGTATGTATAGCTTTGGAAGTATTTGAATATGGACAGTGGTTGAGTGATTTTGGTTAAATGGAAAGAGGAAGTAAGAAGCAAGAGATTATTTTCAAGTAACGAAGTCTTGCTCCAATAGAGAAAAGGTTTACGGAATACCCCGGTGCAAGGGTAATGCATTGTCTTTTTGCTATACATAACTAATACGAAAATGTTAAGGAACTTTTATTTTGAGAGTTTACAATAAAGTTGTGGTAGTTTTTGTTGAGAATAATTACTTTGGCAAATCATAACGCAAGGACATATTGTGGAAATTGAATTCCAAAACTTGCATTCCGTTTGCCAAACTTAGAGAGTGCTTCATACATTTTTTTAGTGGGCATAATTGCACATCTGTCAAATCACTGATAAAACAGCATCCATCCATCCATATAGTAGTATAAACTATAGGAGTCAAGTTAAGCGCACAAACGCAATCTGGCATATTTCTATAAATTACCCGCTTACCAAAACCCTAAGTTTTAATATGAGCGTCTCAAGTGAGGAGCTCTCTACTAAGCCAAAAAATGGATTTTGTAAATACAGTTGATGCATATCTAAGGATTCAATAACATCGCCCAATTCTTATTGAAACAATACCCCAACCGAATTTTGTTGTCGGAAGAAAGGACTCAGACAAGGAAATATCCTTCGGTTTGTTTCTTTTAATGTAGTGTGTAAGTACATATTTAAATTCACGCTGAATTTCAAAAGATTTTAAAAAGCATTTGAGAGACGTGAATTTTGATCTCAAGAAATTTATCTGTTAATAAAATCTCTAATTGTAGATGCAGTTCAAGTCCTAAAACGTCCTTCTATGAGCCTTGCTTGCCAAGTGATCTTATTGCTCGCGATTCTGCTGCTACGGTAGATTTAAGTAAGACTCAAGCGTTCACAAAAACCATGCATTTTGGAATCTCATTAAATCAGTTAAATGGACGAACAAGGCCTAATGCTCAGCTTGGTTATCGTTATAAACGGTGACCAGATAGCAATGATAGTTTTTCCAATTGTTATGTTTCAGCAGCTGCCAAACATCTAGCTGTCAAAATATTCAGTAAAGTTTTCCATTTCATCGTTTTACGCTGCACGTGGGGAACGTGTGGAAATTGCTAAAAAATATTATCAAAATTCCGGCTCAGTTGTAAATACACAAGGTGAGGTTGGTCGTCTTGATGGCTTCAGTGTGCAGGAAATTCGTCGCACCGTGGAAAAGTTTGAGCGTGAGCACACTTTTTTGGATCCCAAGATAGAGATTGGTGCGAAATAAAGAAAACATAGCCGTCGCAGCGGCCAGTATCGAAGAAGAAACAGTAGTGTCGACTCAGCGCCGATCAGCTGAATTAGGCATCCCTAGAGAGTTGACCCGGCGTATTTTGCTGTTGAATTTGGGTCCACCTCAGTATAAGATTATGCTTATGCAAGAATTGAAGCCGGACGACCATAGACAACACCATGAGTTCGCTAATTGTTTGGTTTATAGCATGGCGGCATCATCGGACCTTATTTCATTGGAAATGGTCTCAGGTGTAGAGCGATTTTGACCGACCTTCTGCGGTCAGAGTTCAATAACATCGATATATCCGACCTGTGATTCTAACAATACTGCGCTCCATACCATACAAGCGACACAACGCTCGAAGTTGTGAAGGAGAAATTTGGTGACTGGATCAGCTACGACGAGCGTTCATCAATGCGCCGCCGTGATCATGCAATTTGACACTCTGGGGCTACGTCAAGTCCCTAGCCTACACTAACATGCCAAGCACTTTGGACGAGCTCGAGGCCAACATTCAGCACGCTATTGCCGGATTAACGCCTCACATATTGGACCGAGTCATCAAAACTTATAACGACCGCTTGAAGCACTGCTCTTATTTAATTTTTTCTTCCTATCATTCTCATCTGGTTACCCTATACTTACAGATGATGACACACAGTTCATTGCCATAATCTTTTTGTTTGGAAAACAAATGGAAATTTTCCTGACGTGTAGTGAATCTAAGGTTGATATCCTCAATCGGTGAGAATCTGGATTAATTCTTTCGGGACCAGACTTTGTCTGAAATTAGTATTGAATAAGTTGGGGTTGCTGCTTATTGGGTGGCAAATTATGTTTGTAATGTCAGAAGACCTCAGTATGCACGATTATTAAGGTTTTCAAGCAACAACCGCTTCCTCATATGAATATCTAGAGCAGAATCAAGAGTGTTAGAGAAAGTGCTGTATAGCTAACACAAAAATCGTTCTTTTGCCTGATGATAAAGCAGTTGGGCCTTATAGGATACCGTCGGTGACATGATCCATGTCTCGGTCTAGGACCAACTAGGATGCTTTCAACGCTCCACGTTTAGTTCGAGTAAGTTTGGTACCAGATGCTTAGTTTCCTCTTCTTACAAAGTAAGCAACTTGATTTTTGAGTGGAATATTCTAACCTCATTTCTGGTGCTCCTATCGGGGACTACATCCATGGTTGTCTGCCATGTCGATGGAACTCTTTGTTGTCGAGTACAACTAGATTTTGAAGCGCGGTCTTTGTATTCACGTTGACAGCCATATCGCATTTTAAATAAAGGATGTATTCTCAGAGCAGAGTGTTGCACACATGGGGATACACTATTCTCTGCATGCTCTTCATTAGGAAGCATTCGATGATAATGTCGTGCCATATGTTATTGACTTTCGTTATACACGCTTATGACGCAGTTTTTGAATTGTGGATAAATATCACGCTGGCAGTAAAGATTTTCGTTCGACTTGGCAGATGGCTAAGCACTAAAAATGTGTTTTGAGTAGTCCATTCGAAAATGAAGTTGTTTCCTATATACTTCTTTTACACCATAACTTAATGTATCCTATTGTTACCAAGTGTATAGAAGATATTGAAGAACTCTTCAGCGCATTTAATTACAACATCTCTTAACACAATCGTTGTAAGATACTATCTAAGGTATGATGTATTATTCAGTTAATTTGCAGTCTAACTGAGGGCAGCTGATTGTGGGTCAGCTTACTAGCTCTTCATTGCCTGGCTAGTAAGTTTCGGAACTTCTATTTTCCACTGGGTGTAGCTGCCAGTTTGTTGATTTGTGTAAGTGTTTCAATACTTTTGGAACGGTCTTAAAAAGAACAATTTGATATGCGGAAGATTCAAGTCTTCTTCTAGAAGTTTTCTATTTTTCTTAAGAAGTCGATGCGTATTTGAATGGGTTCTTTTATCAGAACATGTCAGCTTTGAAAATTTCGTGGAGTAACAGTTTCGATGCTAACCAACTGCATTAACCTCTTGTATCGTTATGAATTTAGGAGGAGTCCTTGACTGATTTACCAAATTTCCTTTTTAGAAAAGTCCAGCTGTTTTTTTTCCGCTTAGCAAAGTCGTGATTCCCATACTAATTGAATTCGGCGAAGTCAACTTCTTGCCGTCTACATTTGGCAGTAAGGTTGGCAAAGATCGAAAGTTTTGGTGACCAAGTTAGGAAATATTATGAAGTCCTGGAATAAGATAGCTCCAAAATTGTAATCACTTCTGCTCGAAAAAGTAATCTGATCAGTACGTCTCACAATAAAATATAAATATAATGTACTGATAAATGCAGTCAAATTTTGGTTGAAACGTTTTGGATAGAACCTTCCTATTTAGAAGCCAGTTTTGATTCCTATTGGTAATAACATCTTTCACATTTATGTATGTATGGTAACAATTCGATTATCGTTGAACTCTTAATTATGAGTAGTTTAATTGTTTCAAAGAAAATGTTGCAACTTTGTACAATAACTTGTAGTTTGCAAACAAAAAAATTTGCAGGTCATTTCATGTTAAGTCAGCTGTTTTAAGATATGACCCAACTTATTCAAACTACAATATAAAATTCAAAAGAATAATTTGTTGACCCCTAAAAGGGGAAAAATTTACCACGGGTTGATAACGCCTATTTTCTAAGGTAAAAAATATTACGGGTCTTTATTTGGAAAAAAGCTGAACAAATTTTTTATGAAATAATATAAAAAGAATGCAAAAATTATTTGCATAACCACATGATATGGCGACAATTAATTCATATATCCACGATGATGGAGTTTTGAACGCAGACATGGTTCATGTCTATGATTTCTGCTACAGCAGTGACTAAGGAGCGAGATTATAATACCTAAGATAATACCCTGGAAGGACTGCCCCAAATGGCAGGACATTTATTAGAACATATTCAGGTTGAGGAAGACGGGAACGAGACGAAAATCGTTGAAAGACTCACATCCTGCCAGAGCAGGCGTTCACAGCTACGAAGACATTTTTCATTACGTCAGAAACCATCCAAGTACCAGTCTTAGGTAACTAGGCAGACATTTTAATTTAAGCAGAACATACATCTGGAAAATTTTACATTCAGGACGCATGCATGCATTTCATCATATATCAATACAGGAGCTACACCTTGGGGATTTTGGAATTCTGAAAAGACACTTTGCGAAAGACAACTGTATTTCCCGGATTCTATGGACGGATGAGTCTCTATTCACTAGGGATAGAATCACTGATTTCCACTGATTTTTAGTAATTTTTAATTTAATGATATACCTGTTCCCATAAATATTAGATACACGATCGAAAGTTACAAAAAGTGGAAATTAATAATATATTTTCCCCAAAAAAATAATGATAAATTCAAAATTATAAAAAAACAAGACTTTTGACACATTAATTTTAAGGCAGCATTTTCTTTGAAGCAATTAAAGTACTCATAATTACGACTTTAACGATACTCGAATTTTTAGCATACATACATAAATGTGAAAGATATTATTACCAATAGGAGTCAAAACTGGCTTCGGTTCTGTTTTCGAATCCCAACCGCGTCCGAAAGACATTTGTAACCCCCACACAATTTTTTCTCAAAATATGTCAAGGAATCTCCCCGTAAAGTCCTTGATACATTATCTGGAACAAGCTGTATAAAGGTGGATGATTAAATCCATAAATTTAAGTACAGAATTCATGTATTGATAGTTCATGTAGTCCATACCTCGGGTTTACCTGATATCCAAATTGAAAATCAAAATGAATATTCATTTAGCATTCACCTGTGTGTTTTCCGCATACATTCATATTTCTCTATTAGAACTACAGAAGCCTTTTGGAAAGTCCTACATTGTAATAAATTTTTAAGCAACTCGCTTGAAATACATAGTTCGTCACAGAGAACTACCCCCTTAGCATACACAAACGACAGGGTTGTAGAAAGGGATATCCTAGCGTATGTTTACAGAAATATACAAATATGTAAGTATATGTATACTAGGTCTCATTACCGGCATGTAAAATGAAATGTAAATAATTTAATCAACTTAAGTTCTACTTTCCACCGAATCAATATGTTTCGAGGAATTAATTAAACAAGAAAAAACTCCACTTTACGACTTTATTCTCTTCAGGCGCCTGAAATTTCTTGACATTGAAACCTGCTAATTTGGATTTTTGTATGCACAGTGGAGCTCACAGTGGAGCTTAAATGGGATAGTTTAAAAAATATTTTCCTGAGATTAAAGGATTAACATTTATAAAAGATTCAACTCAGTAAAACCTTTGTTAGTTGAAAAGTCGGAAAAACGACACCATAAAAGCCTTGTATTTGATGCGTACAGATGAATCTGATGTATTCTCAATGTTCCAAATGTGTACATACATATATGTTTGGTTTGGAAAATGTCAAAAGATTGGCCCTCTTGAAGTAACATTCCCATGGCATCATATAGTGCGGGAGACTAAAACCATGCAATGGACGTATATTGACTGCAAGATTCTGGAAAGGATCACCATATGCTGCCGGCCAAAAGAATATGGGAAGAACAACTAGTTATTTTCTTCGGCAATACCTCTAACGGATTCATCAAAATTGTGATTGAAAATTTCAACACCGACAGCACCACTTCCTTGATTCTACAAAATCAGTTTTCTAGTTATCGGTGGCATATTGTTAAGAAGAGGGAGTCTGAGACTGAGTCGATTGAGTTTCAACTAAAATATAGCGAAGATTGTACCAGATAGGTTACATGACGCTTAGCTGGCGTAAGCTGCCTCTTTAATATCTAAAAGAAGCGAAGAGTTCGATATGCCTTCATATGGAGAGATGGAGAGAGCATTTCAGAATGATGTTAAGTCAAGAATAAGCACCAGCAGATCTAGTAATATTTCCACTAGTATCCTAACGACTTCAAGAAGAATAAGACGGTAGTTAACGAGGATACCCAAGTAGAATCATTCCAAGCAACGCCCGTTTCATCGGTCAAGCCACCGAACCCAATCATACGTAAGAATAGCGGATTAAAGAAAGATTATCAAGTTTCAATTTCTTGTACTGCAGTGCTGCGCGTGATATGCTTGTATAATATATTTTCTGGGCGTACACCGTGTAGGAATACCCGGATAAGAAGCAGTCATAAGAGTTTGGCTTAAAAACCGCTCCGGTGTAAGACTCTCCATAAGTTCAGCCGATTAACGCTGGCAAAAGCCTTTTCGAAGTAAATGAAAAGCTAAGAAGAAGCTAAATATTGCTGATGTTTTTATTGTCCGCAGTCCTGGAGACTTCTTCCAAAGCACGTATTCAGAAAATTTCATTAGTGATCTAGAGCAGTTAATAGAAAAGTCAATTTCCTGCAACTTGCGGAAAGAGATTCACATCTCCTGCTAGTCCTGATACAATACAATTAAATGTATAACAGATAGCTTGCTTACGTTTTTTGTTTTTGAATTGCAACCATCGATTTGTAAGAACTGGAAAGCATAAACAAGAAGTTGGGCAACTTGTGAATGTAGTCTATTATAGAATCACACCAGAGCGATATTGCCACCTATCCATCGTCTAATGTCCAATCCCTGCCAAACTCGTTCGTTGGTGTATAATGACGGTGAAGAATGCTCGCTGTTCGGTCAAATCCGTTAACGATTTAAACGAGACCGTTAATGTCAAAAATTGTTTTAGACATGGTGACTTGAAACAACTGTGCGGAACTCAGAAGCGAACACTGGAGGCAGCCGATGATATTAATATAATAGCGGGCAGTCACCAGTACGTTCGCTAGTATGGAACCGGAGGCTGGCAAAATGGGTTTAATATTACTATGAGAACACAACCAACCAACACTGTCAACAGCAAGTCACAGTTGACAGCTATAGTTCCGAAGAAGTAAGGGACTTTGACTACCTCGGTTCAGCTATAAATTCTGCAAGTAATACCTCACCAGAAATAAAACGAAGAACCATTTTTACCATTCGCTGATTCTTTGGCCTAAGAAGGCAATTGAGTAATAAGTCCCTATCCAGAAAAACTAACTAGGCTCCGTTTAAGACCTTGATCAATTCAGTCCTAATTTATGATGCTAAATCATGGACTATCAAAATCAGATGAAGATATCCTCAGCCATTTCGTGAGAAAACTGCTTCGAAAAATATTCGGTTCTGTTTGTTTGCCCACCAATGGGCTTTGGAGGAGAAAATTGAACGACGAATTATACGAGCTGTACAGCGACATTCGCCTAGTCAGGAAACTGCACATAAGGTGGCTAGGACAGGTAGAGCGAATGAAAACAATGATCCGGCCCGGAGGGACTACGCAGTAGAGGAAAACTCACCTTTGGTGGTAGAAGGGGACCTCAAACGGCTTGGAGTGTGTAACTGAATGCAATTAGCTGTAATAAATTAAAGCACAAATACCAACAAATTGTATTTTCTGCTTTTAGTCGATAAATGCATTATCCTAACTGTAATTCTTTCATGTTGATTTTTTTGTTTGTATTTGTTACTGGCCTTTTGTGTAAAAATTTAAATCGAAAAAGTTTTGGTCTTTGCGGTGTTGTAATTAACGTGCTATCCTGACTATAGACATTAATTAGCAGAACGGGTGGTTGGATGACCATCTATCTACATATAGACTCATATTACATTTTGTCAGCCGCAAAGAACATGGAAGCAACTTGCATATTCGATCCATCATAAACACAACAATTATGCTTTAAGGGGTGATGTTGTAAACTGACGAGATTATCTAGTGAGCATCATTACACCTTTTTTTCCCCCTTGTTAGTTGACTTAATAATAACGTGATTGATTAGATGTACATCAAAGTAACAGTTGATGCGTAATTGAAATCCCGGCACCTGCAGAAGTTACACGAGCGACATTGACTACATGCCTACTGACTCATTTTACACGAAACGAGGAAAGTCAATGTTATAATTGGATGCAAATTAAGTCATGTGTGCTTCCATCAAGTTAACAGATATCTAGTTAGAAGTCGAAATTGATGAGTGAGACTATTTCGATGGAATTTACATTTTCTTTATGCTCGTACATACGTGCAAATCTGGTATCCTTTTTGCATTCGAAATATGCAAATACTATATAAACTGTAGAAGCACATGGATGGCTCTGTTTTGTATGTAAATTAAGGAGGTTTGCTGCAAATAACAGATATTGTTTATTGTGAAAATCGAAAATTATTTTTTAATTGTACGTTTTCAATTTTTATTATAGTTCTGGTTGTTTTAATTTTAACTTTGTGGTATTAGAGCCATCAGCGAAAGAAAGTTGCTTTTATAGACTGTGATATAATTAATCGCCGACCTTGAAAGATTGATATTAAAATAATGGGAGGGACTTCAAAAGCAAAACAAAGTAAGTCTAGAAAGAAAGGCTACCGTAAATAAAGCAGTAAATACTAATCCTACAATATTGAAAGCCATAAGAGGCGCTTTAAGCCGGTTAAAAGTGGCTGTGCTTTAAGTAGAGTCCTAAAGCCATCTTCCGTTTAAAATTAGTGGTATTTGGTCCAATATCCTCTCGTATTTTGATGGACTTTGGTGTCGACTGAGACCTTGTCATTAACTATGTGAATGACACCACAATCCCTGTTGCTACAAAAATGCTCAGGAATATGAAGCAGGAAAGAAATGTAATAAGCTCCAAATACGATCTACGATGAAGGGCTTTACTCGTTGTTTGGAAAATTTGGGCAGGTCTTTCATGCGGAGACAAACGCTATTTTGATGGCAGTGTACTACGAGATTACAAGCTAGTTCGAGAATGCAATTCTTCTCTGCAGTAGCTGAAGGGCTGAATTCACGAGTTGCAGGTTACAATGAGATTGCTGTGTATGACATCACTAAACAAGTCTCAGATTATTTGGTTAAAGGTTTATTTGCTTATAACCATGGAACATTGATCCATTTAAAGAAGGAATTTAGAGCTAAAGAGTAGAAATCAATACCTTAAGTTGGACGAAGTGAATACTGGATCTAATAAGCAGGTGACGAATTAAAATATGAAATGGAAAAGTAAAAATATTTCTTCTGAAATATAAAAGACAAGTGAATTTTAATTTCGGTTCCGTAATCTAGCACGAAACGGTGATATCATATGTACGGTGATGCCGAGTATTATACAATGTAAATACCAACACTCCCCCTCGATACCTGTCTAAACAAATCCAGAATTTTGATGCCCGCTTGTGTTTAGAACTGGAAAGTGCCTAGGTTAGCAAGTTTGCTTCCATGTCTTTAGATAATAGGTACCGTAGATGAATGTTGTTGTTCGGTACAACCTCCCAGATAAAATGATAGCGGATGTCGATATGCTTTGTACGGGTGTGGGATATCGGATTCTTGGCCAGTTTCTGAGCTCAAACATTGTCGCAGAATATCACCATAACCTTAATGAGTGATTCGAATCCAAGTTCTTTAAGGAGTCACTGTGGAAGTGGCTCATAGAAGCTCTAATATTCCGCCTCAGTGAATAAGTGCACAGCAGTGCATTTTTTCCGGGAATCCTCTGTGATGACCACTCCTGCCAGAATAGACTCGCAGCGACAGTATAATCGTTGATTTTCTAAACGGTTTCTTCAGTTCGTGTCGAACGCCATTTGATGATGAATCAACAAGCCCTATGCTGACCGCATATGTAATGCCGGGACGAGCTTCTATTTAAAGGTACTCGTACATCAATAAACCCACTAACTCACGATATGGCACATTTTCCGGAACTCTGTTGTTTGGATCTTAGCTGTCGGTTAAAACTCCACCCACTGAATTTGGAGTGGACACCAGTCATTGCAAAATTTTGCTAATGCGTTCTCAATGTACCCTCTATGATGAATGGTATACCCATCGTTATATATTATAATCTCCAATCCGAGACAATACTGCACCTTACCGAAATCCCTGATCACAAACGTTTTCGATAGGCTGTTCTTGAGTTCTGTAATGTTTCTAGAGTTACGCGAGATCATCAAGAATATCAATACTAGTACGGTTATTCACCTGAAACACGAGAATGCACACACGTATCAGCCTTGACAGGACACAATCCAAAACTTCGTAGCTCCTGGTCTAACATTTCATACCAGCACCGATCAGACTGTCGCAAACCCTACAGTAACTATTTGAGAAGGTATACCTTGATGCTTCCTTGAAGCAAACATATAGAACTTAACAGTGCCACCGAAGCAAAGGTTTCATTGAAGTTGATGCTGCGGCAATTTGTATTTGTATTTTTTACTTATTGATTTATTTGAAATTACTTATCACAGTAAGATAAATCTTATAAGATAGTGAAAGCCTTAAAATGAAGTTTACAAATTGAACATAATAAAATAAAAATAATAACAACAAAGGAAAATGGTTGAACAACAAAAAATACATATTTGAATAAAAAAAGAAAAAAAAACATAAAAGAAGAAAACAAGATTCAAATAACAGACATGTGCATTTAACAAAAGACCGTTAATTAAGAATTTAATTGAAACTAAAAACAAATAATAAATAAATAACTAACAATTTAAATTTATTTCTAATTAAATATGCTGATTAATTATACTCACTGGCTAAAAGTAAGTAAAGTACATTCCTAAATCTTTTCGTGTTTCTGACTACTCTTAGTTCACGGGGCAGGCATTAGGCAAGAATGTGGAGTTTGCATTAAGTTCAGAGTCCTTTGCAACCGATGAAAAACTAGTCTGCTATAGAGATACTCAGGTTGATTTGTCTGTATGATGTCATGCAGGCATGATAAGGATCGAAGCACTAACAGGTTATCGAACGAGCAGCCGACAAAACACTTTGAGTAAACGGACACGTGATCATAATTTCGGAGGCCATATTGTTGTATACAACATTAAGCTTCCTATTAGAAATTGGGTCAACTTTGCCAAAGACCTCACACCCATACAGTAAAATTGGCAGTATGAGCGTTTTCGCCAGCATAGTTCTTATAGCTGTAGGTGTAAACATCTGAGTTGACCAAAGTATACGAAGGCCTCCATAAACCTTGCCAATAGTAGTGTTTATATGGTCAGTCCATGTTAGGGAGTCATTAAAAATAAGTCCGAGATTTCTTACAGTATGAACAAAGGGGACGATTTCTTCACCAAGTTTTATCGGTTGGAAGGTAGGCAGGTTCTGTGTTTTCTTATAAATCGCGAGAGCTTCCGACTTTGCCGGATTCAAACATAGAAAGTTACGTTGAGCCCAGAGAAAAATATTGTCCATTCTTCATTTATCGAAGCAGCGACTTAACCTAAGGCATTGATATTTCCACACAAAGCCAATTGGACATCATCGGCATACATGTGAATCAGACACCGTTGGACAATTTGTGACAAGTCATTGATGTACATAGAAAAAAGGAACTCCACTCGATACCCTAAGAAAGATCGAAGTTTTATTGTTTACCACAAAACATTGCTGCCTATGTACTAGATAGGAATAAATAAGCTTTGCCGATTCTTTGCGGAAATTGTATATGGTCTGAAGATTTCGGCAAAGAAGAACATGGTTAACAGTGTCAAACGCTTTTGAAAAGTAACATATTTTTTGTCCAACGACTTCCTAATGTCATCGACTACTGACAATAATGCTGTTTTGCAGCTGTGTTTGGGACGAAAACCGGACTAACAACTGTTTACTATCTTACTTATAGACAAATATGCTTGCATTTGCTTCAGAATTACTTTTTCCAAGACTTTACTTAAAAACGGGAGAATCGCTATGGGTCTATAATCGTCATTTCCTTTTTTTAGGGATTAGGATAATTTTTGGCCTCCTCCATTCACGTGGATAATCGGAAGCTGTTATTATGCTGTTGAAAATATGGGTAATGGAAGGAAGAATGTAAGGAATAATTCTGGATTTTGACCATTGAAGTTCTACGTCAGACCTGTACTTATTTCGTAGTGCAATTCGACTGCCTATAACTCGACAGATAGATGAACAGTCGACGGGACCCAAGTGTCTCTCTGGATAAAACATTTTAACTCGACAGCCTTAGCATCATACCAATCTCGAGCGTCTGGACCTGAAATTGCCAAATCGAAATATATTCTGGCCAGAAGATCGCATTCAAAATAATTTACCTTTGTCATTTTGAAAATGTTCTTGGATCAACCAGGCAATCCCATCATCTGGTTACGCGGCCTTCAAGTTACCTATTGGTCATTCTCAACATTTTCCGATTTAACGCAATTCGTGTCATGTCGCACGATGATTCAGCTTGGGTTGAAAAAAATTCCAATACCATGTGCTTATCCAAACCTTCAACCTCTTTCTGTCAGTTGCCGGTGAATACCTTTCCGTTCCTGGGAGTCGTCAAAGAAATCGTTTTTATGGTGCAAACTTTTTGAAAATCTGAGAAAACTTGACCGTTCTTCCTAAGAAATCGCACTTCAATCCATCTCGAATGATGGTATATGATTATGACAAAGTGCTTCGCATTGCTCAATGATTCAGTTCCCATGGGTCAGCAGACGTCGGAAAACACTAATTCCAGCAATTTAGTTTTCCGAATAGAGCGTTTGGAAAACAGAGTCCGCACCATTTTACCTTATATACGAAATTCTCTGTATTCCCCAGAACTTCAATTCTAACTGCGGTTAACGTTCCTTTTCGGAAAGCCTCTATCAAATCCCTTACATTGAGGTGACCTGGACGTCGATGACAAATGTAGAGCAGATTGTCGTTGTTAATGGGTTTAAGAGGAGAATCACAAAATCAATACATTTCTCACTACTTTTGTGCATAAAATACAACCCATCCTCCGTCAGGATTCACAATTTTTGCATTTTCTCGTTCAAATAATACCCAATACCCCATAAAGGAATCCTACCCACGGCCAAAAGATTAATGCTCAACTCTGGTGTGAAATATATCGCTCATTAGAAAGAACACCGTCATATCTCAAAAAACAACAATTTTTACTTAATGATACAGTTCAAACCCATTTTCTATAAAGTTTATGATGGAAGACTGTCATTTCTATAATTTAAAAATTGACCACTAGAGGGCGCTGTCGGTATGGTGATGTGGGGACACACTAGCGCCCTGGTGGTGAAATTAAAAACGATCCTTAAAATTGAAACATAACTAACTTCACAAAATTATTCAATACGTTTTCAAAAACTGATCCTTTTCTTCTTTACTGATTCTTCCTGGTTTTCTTTTTGTGAACGATTGTGCTAGTTTTTAAAGTTTAAATTAAATAAAGTTGAAGTGATTTATTTTCTTGTTTTTGTTTAACTTTCTTGTATTTACAAAATATTTAAAGTTTATTATTAAGTAGCTGCTACAGTGACTTTCACTTTTGAATTTTTTCTTTGTGTAAATACAGTCTTATTCTCATTTACAGTTTTATTCTCTCATTTACTATTCATTTATTATTTAAAAAGTCTCACATTTTGTGATAAAACTGTTTTCTTTTCCAGGTTAGTTCAATATGTGTACTAATTTTTCAAGTTTAAAACGTTTTATTTTGTGTTATGACGTAATAGAACAAAAAATATAATAGATTTGCAAACGCAATATTTCGAAATATGACAGTTTTTAATCGTATTATTTTGCCTTGTGACGTTATTGATACAAAAGTGTTCGTATTTAAAATATATTTGTTTTTTACTATGTCATGATATGACGTTCTTGCTGCAAATAATATTACGTTATTCAGAAATTCTTTGTGGTTATTTCAATTTATGTCACTTTTTTCACAAAAAGTAATAGATTTTTTGAATAATACCTACAAATGCATTCCCGTGGAAGGCAACTCATTGAGCTTGCAAAAGCACAGCTGTTAAATACAAATTATCAAAAACTATCTCAAGAAGATTTTAATGATCCAGGTAGTAATTCTACTGCAGCTGATATAAGTAATATTCCGATACCTTCGAGTGAACCTAGTATGTGCATTTATATGAATATTCAACTAATTTTTAAGCAAGATTTGCTCATAACGATCTTATCTTTTAGAATATATAAATCAAAACGCTTCGTCAAATTCTGTTGATCGTTATGACAAGTCTCCACAATCAAGACCTTCCTCCTCTAGTTCCTCATCATCTGACAGCAGTGGAGCTCCAACTAAACACTGCGAAGACATACTCAACGGCAAACCATATAAGCCTTCCGAAAGTGATGAAATTAATACTTCGTTAGAAAGCACTATTAGTCCTAGAAGTTCTTCATCTAAAAACAAAAACTCCAATCCTAGCCCACAAATTGTGTCTTCATCTAGTCAGCCAGATGTTTCAATCTTGGTAAGTCCCCCAAAAAAGCATTAAAAGAAGAAAAAATGTTGAAAACTGAAAAAAAAAAAATGTTCCAAAGAAAAAGAGAAATCTCGGTGACGAATACCAAACCCTCTCAAAAACTAAAAATGTAAGGGTGAAAAGAGAATTGAAAGATGCTTATGGGGAAAAATGTAAGCTTAAGTGCACCTCTAAGTTCAGCCAAGATGAGAGGCAACGAATCTTTTCAAATTATTGGTCCCTAGGCAACATAGAAAGGCAAAGACAATTTATAAACAACTCTATGACAGTCATAGCTCCATGGTACAAATATACCCGTGAAGGAGGAACACGAGATCCAAGAAGCAACAACAATGCTTACCATTTTACTACGTCAGATGTTGAAAAAGTTCGAATCTGTAAAATTTTTTTTAAAAACAATTTAGATATCAACGATTAGATCCGAACTGTTCCTGAAAAACGAAATAAGATGGTTGATGTTTTACTTGAGCCAGAATTGAGGGGTAAGCATTGTAACCATAGGTGTCTAGATCCAGCTATCAGAGACGGTATTAAAAATCACATAAATTCCATCCCAAAAATTGAGAGCCACTACACCAGAGCAAATTCAACTCGGACGTTCGTTGACGGGACTAGGTTACTAGCGTACATACATAGAGATTATGTATCCAATTGTAAGGCAAAAAATGAGCCCTATGGAAGCTATTCCATATTTTATAAATTATTTACCCAATCTTTCAACATCTCATTTTTCACGCCTAAGGAAGATTTGTTCGAAACTTGTGTTGCCTATGAAAGCGCCACTTCTGATGAACAAGAAAGTTTAAAAGAAAACTACGACCTATACCAATCTGAAAAGATACTTTCGAGGGCGGAAAAAAACAAGATAAAGAGAACACCAACTTCAACGGTGTACGAGCAGTGTATAACCTGCAAGCTGTTATGCAGATACCGAAAGGGGATGTCTCTGTATATTATTATAAATCTAAATTGAATGTTTTTAATTTCACAATTTATGACCTTCGAGATAATAGCTGCGAATGCTTTGAATGGGACGAGTCCAATGCGCAATAATGGATGCAGAGATCATTTTTTATTCGGATAATTGTATGGACAACATAAAAATAAATTTATATTAGCGCTTTATATGTATGCTGTCCGATATTTGGGTGTTAAAGAGATAACCTACAAATTTTTAATTAATAATTTAAAAGGACGCACACAAAATGAAGGTAATTCCGCTCACTCCCTCATTGAAAGACAGGTTAAGCGTAAGCTTAAGAGTGGGCCGATTTAGTCACTCGATGGATTCATTTCAGCTATTAAGTCAGCAAAGAAAGAGGGGCAGCCTTCTATTGTCAACGAGCTTTGTCACGAAGATTTTTATGACATTAAGAATCTGGCAAAATGGGTCCAATGAACATGGCAAATTTAAAACTACATGATGCAAAGTTCATCAAGGCTAACAGGGACAACCACAATTAAATTTTTTACAAGACTTCTTATGCTAATGACTTCCAGGACGTCGTTGTAATAAAAAAGAAGAAAATCGATGAAGTTTCTCTTCAAAAATCCTATAACAAGAGGCCGGGACTTGTTGAAAAGAAAAAAAAGATCTGTTGGTATTAAGTATTACGACTATTATTTTTCATAATATTTATTATAAAGATACTAACAAATATTAATTTGTGTTAATAAAAGAAATGCAGAATAAAAAGTGTTTTCCTTAAGACATGGGTGTGCTTCGCAAATAAATAATTTAATTGTGGAAAAAAAGTCATATTTCGACTTATGACACATTTCAAATATGCCTCAATCTTAATAACGTCAGATGTGAAACTATGCTGTTTTCATAATTTTTTGTAAATATACAAAATTTAGAAAATTAGATTTTATTGCATTACATCTAACTGCAATTAATGGCTCTATCAAACAAAAAAAGAATGAAGTGATAAAAATGAAGATAATTATAAAATTCAACAATGCAAATTCTAAATTTCGTTTTCTGAAGAATTATGTTTTTGGAGTTATGACGGTGTTCTTTCTAATGAGCGATATATCGAACAGTTCTACTTTTTTGGTGGCACTTTTCTCCCACACCTTGACCAGGGCACTTTAAAAAAAAAAAAAAAAAAAAAAAAAAAAAACCTAACACTCAAATGGGTATGGAATGGGTATTTTTAGAAAATTGGTGGACTAGTGGTTATTTCGCTCCATGGGTGGCATCTAACATTTAATGGGGAGACTAAATTCTTAGTAGAAGTTGGCTTGATGTTAATTGCTAGTCAACTATTCATCTTACTTGATTTTTTTACCTGAAAAATGAATGCCTTTCGGAAGCGGTTGGGATTCGAACTCAGAACCTTCCGATTTGGAAGACAGCTCACTGCCACTTGAGGCACAGCCAACTACGCATAGTGGTACCTCTTTGATGCAAACAAAAATTCGTTGCGGTTCTTGAACATGTGTGAGGAACAGACGCTCTTTAGATACCGTGACTACCTTCGACCGATGTTCGTTTGATCTTTGCTTCGTGATCCATTTTTTTGTTTGACACAGGTAATGAAAATTCTGTACATGCTTCGTATAATAAGATTGTCTATCATTTATTTGTGGGCTCTCGGATGACTTGTGAGCTACCTTGTTGTAGCGATAGCATACCAACTTTGATCCGCTTTTATTTTCGGATAACTCACTCTGATTTTTATTTTTATTTCTTAAATGACCACGATATTTCGGGCTAAATTTTCTTACGACCGTTGTATTTGACACCTTGCAATCAGTTTCCCCCTGATGTGACTCAGATACATCGCTGATCCTAATATCTCGGGATTCAATTGCATATCGGAAATAGTTTCCAAAGCTTAACGGGAAGCTATAGAGAAGCATTTGTCAACCACATTGAAAACTTAGTTATTGTAGATGCTCTTGTACATCGTTGCCGTCGCCCTACTGCTGAACCTTTAGCTACTTAAGAAACGTTGTCTTACGAGTGAGGCTTTAACTCTGCTGCGCTAATAGACAGGGTTATGTCGGATTTCGCTTTTTTGTCGAAAGCATTTCGCCCCTGATATAATTGAACTTATGCCGTATTGTCAAAGTCGATATCTGGCTTTATCCTCACACCATTGACGAAATACCATGCATCGTTTTTTACTAGAAGCGCTTCCATGTGCATGCGTCATATTTCGTAGTCATCCCTGTTGCAATTCTCGTACTATTCATTTGAATAATGTCTATAAAATTTGTCTGACGCTATTAGGAGGTTAAACTGTACTGTGTCTCAATATTTCAAGTCGCACAGGTATCTGGGCCAACGTGTGAGAATTATTTCTTGACCAGTGGACGGATTAAAAGATAAAATGAAAAATTAAAAAAAGCGAACTCGTTTTATTTCTACCGAACTATAAACGAGAAGTGAGATATGATTTTTGTTTCACAGTCTAACACGCGAAACGGTTAAACCATGCGAACGTTGATGTCAGAAACACTTCCGGGAACTTGTATAATTTAATTCGGCATACCCTCTAAATCGATTAGATCAGTGTAAACGCAGAGATTTGTGTTAATTTGATTTAACTTTAAACTTTCTGAAGAGACAAATGCGGTGGATTAAAACGAAGAGGCGTTATACAACATTTGGGCACTATTTAATACTTTAACACTTAACAACCTACTTAAGACTTCAGGCAAATCTCACATCAATTATTAAAGCACAAAAAACATTTAACCAAAATAAGTAAATGCTAAATGGTTTCCCCAATTTATTATCACAATGCAACTACTTGGATCGGAAATAATCCCTGGTGCCATAAACAACAGCGTTACAATTGAAATTGGAAAAGTAAAAAATATGGCGCCATTAAGTGATTGATTGATTCCATCAATCATCAAGAACTCCGATATTTCCAACCGGACCGAGACAGACGGTTTTCATTGTTGTAGCAGTGACAAATTTTCAATTTCATGCAGCTTTGGTGGAAAACAAAGCACGCATATGGAGTGCAAAAGGAAAATATCCAGGCAATCGTCGTTCAACACAAGATGTTGCCATGCATATTCGTACAAGTTAATTAATTCGGGACGTTGATGAACTCTGACTTTCAGGCATTAGGGATGACATTCAAATCGAATACCGTTTGCTTCCCATGAAATGACTTTGAGCTTCTGCATTATTAAAAGGATTCTTTTTTTCTTCTCCTTGTTTTCGAAACGAGGAAACTTTTTAATTTGTCTTCTCGCCAGGAGATGGATTTTATTTGTGTGTTCAAAAGATAGATATTTTGAGCTGAGGAATGTCAGAATACAGAGAAGTAGTCCATTGTTCTTAGATTTCTTTTTTTTTTATTGCAACCAGGGGATGGTACGATAGATAAAGTTAGTGGTGAGGACATGGAAAATTATTACAGAATTTTTGAGCAGAATCGATAAACAGTCATGTTTCTTTTTTCTACTAGTAAGTAAAAAAAAATATCAAAATCCACACAAATTTCAAAATACACTTTCACCACTCTAGTGTCATATTTTATTGATATTTACACCAGCCGTGAGTTGACACTGATTTGCCAGAAATTGTTAAGAACGATACTCGTAATTGTGTGCCATCGTCATTCTAATCTTGAAAACCGAATCTACCTTTCTTAAAATTTTATCAAGTTTGTTAACTTATTATATCTGCTAATATATTATCGAATAGGTTGAACACCCTCTACAAATGATGGTCCTGGTCTGACTACTAAGATGAGTAGCAATTCAGAAACGTATCCGAGAAATTTAGAAATAGACAACAAATTTCTTGAGCGCATACTTTTAACTTGAATTGAACAAATACACGTCAGTGTGTAAAGCTTTTTTAGAAAATAAAAAAGGATTTAAGTCTCACACAGAAAGAGAACAAAGATAAACCTTGTAAGGAGTCAGTTGGCCGCGGAGGCATCCATGATGCAGGAGTAGTTGGCAGTGGCACGCTCGCGGTTGCTCGGCTCTAGCTCGTCGGATTGGGTTGGTTCTTGCCACTACCCCGTACATCGCAACTCAACTTACCTTTTTGTTTTCGTGCCGGGTTATAAAAAAAGAGAAAACAAGGGTAGCCTGGAGAAAGCTACGTTATTTTACGGACGGACTTAAAAGATAGGAGGAGAGAAAGATGATAGAAAAAAAAGAAGAAAAGAAATAGCAGGATCACATCTGTGTGCCATCACCACTGTGCAAGACCGGGACTAGCGCGATGTAGCTAACTAAACCTACTCTATCCTAATCCCTAACTACCGAACTTAAATGTCGACTTATCACTAGACCTAAAGCTAACTTAACCCTATGTACCTTACACCGAATAATGTGTCCCAGTATCACACAGTGATGACAGCTCGTTACGACCTGAAATAAGCCAGGTGTTGTTGGCTGAGGATGGCCAACCCACCCTTATCGCACTTGGATGCGACCAATTGCTACCATTTTGGCCAAAACTGTGAATGGTAGCCCCTAACGAAATTCCTCCCAGTCTCCACCTGTAAACAAAATCAGCGGAAGTCAGTCACGTCATTTCCTGTCATGTCGTCATCGTTTGTGCGTCATGTTTTGTCACAGTCGCCCCATCGAAGGACGGTCGGTCCGCCCATCCACACACCAATTGTTTTAAGCCTACTCCATTATCACAATAAAACACTTAACTCAACTCATAACCATGACAATTGATTTATTAAAGAAGATAAATTCACAAAAAAAACTTAATAACTAATACGACCTTTTTTTTTTTTGAATTCTATTAAAAAAAAACTTCTATAAGGCTACTGTTATTCTAGCCAAAAAAATAGAAACTTGAATACATATATGAAAGACTTACCGAATTTCAGGTCCCTCGTAGTTCTGGCGCCAGCACTTGAAGAACCTTTGCAATCTCAAAAAAAATTTTTGTTTTTCTTGCGCACAAAACTAAATTTAAATAAAATTAAAAAAAGATTAAAAAAACTCGCTTAACCCTAACCTTACTCTAAACAATTTCAAAAAAAAACTCAAGGCTATAACTTAACCTATTGACTAAATCCAAATTGTTTATATACATATATATTTTTTGTTAATATACACGACATCTGCATATGTACTCTTATTATTATTATTTATTTATTTTTTTTTTATATATATATTTTTTTTTTACAATAAAATCAAATCTCTTTTTTTTTCTTGTCACTGCGTCTGTCACTGATTGTTAATTTTTATTTTTTTTTTTCAATTAATTGTTATTGTTGTTGTGGTTGTCCCGCGGAGCACCTCTTGCAGGCGATGCAGCTTTAGGAGTATATGGGGAAATCGTATCTCGCACTACGATTTTTTATTTTTTTATTTTTTTTTGTGTTTTTATTTTTGTAATTTGCACCACACCACAAGGACTTTTCGCCCACCAGCTTATTTGTGGGTTGTCCTTATTGCACCGGTAACAAAAAAAAATGGCACCGCGTAGGTATGATGGGGGGGCGGATAGGGGTAGTTCAATTTTCTTTTTTTTTCTGCACCGCGGCACTTCGCGTTATGTTTTTTTATTTTTTCTTATTTTGCCCGGGGAGAAGTTTCACCGACTCTTGGAGAACGGATTCCAGTTTTTTTTTTTTTCTTTAAAGGGTGTTTAAAGAAGGAATATGGCCGCGAATATACTTTTCGCGCCGACCTTTTAAAATCCTTTTTCTTTTTTTTCACCACTTTTCGCGCCGACTGTGTCCAATCCTTTTCTTCTTTTTTTTCGTTTCAACACTTTTCGCGCAGACTGTATAAAATCCTTTTTTTTTTTTTGTGTAACCACTTTTCGCGCCGACTAAATCTCCAAAGTCTAAAAAAACTGAAAAAGGTCCCGAATGAAATGCGACCTTGTCGCTCTATTTTCAGACATCGACTCCCAAAGGGGGGGGGGGGGGGGGAAATCCCACCCAACACGACCTTGTCGCTATGTCCCCAGAGACACCAAAACACAACAGCTGACCGCATCGAACGATGGTCAGCTGACTTTCCTCTCAATGTCATTGACCTTCTTCCTTACTCTTTTCTTTGACTTTATTCTTAAGCTCACATTTCTTTTCTTTTTCCTTTTGCCTATTTCTATTCCCCACTCTAATTTTTGCCACTCAATTGTGGGTTCTTGTCTAAACTTATACTTAAATTTACTTTCACGCGATCTCTAGCTCCTTAGCTAGGTTTTCCACCTCCTCCTTCTGAATTTAAAGTAGTCAACACAACTCTCTATACTACAAAAGGGACATATTCACCATAGTAACAAGACACAGGGAGAGAGTGAGCCTACGAAGAAAGTGGAACGAGGGAATTTGAAAATAGAGGGACGTTTAATAGAGTCAGGCCTTGTATGAGTTGGGGAAGAGAGATTAGTAGGACCAGTTAATAGATTGGGAGGGGAAAAAGTCTGTTTTTTGAAAAGGGGTAATTGACTGGATTTGGTACAGTGAGGGAACACAAACAGAACACCACAACTAAACAAAATTTTTTTTAATATAAATTTTGTTTTTTTTTTTTTGCAAAAAGGCTGACGCTACAACCTCCTCGCCATACAAACCAAGCCATCACATAAGAAGATAAGACTTTTTCTATTCTTTCGAAAAGGACGTGACTTAATATTGTTCTATTAAGCCACGACACGTTTTTGTAGTAATAGGAAGAATTAAAATCGTGCCCATCCCAAAAGAACGACTGTGAACTTGTATTGGACATATTACAGGAAATACTCCACGAATTTTGCATAAAGACTTCAAGGTTAAATTGATGCAAGAACTTAAGCCTGCCGACCATCAGCAACGTCGCAGTGGATATTAGAAATGTGTGAATTGAATAAAATTGCTATAAAGCGAAATTGCCTGATTTGAGGTTGACAAAAAGCAAGAATTATTATCACGAAACGTCTCTATCCACAATGTGTTTCTGCTTCGGACGGTTTTTGGGCAGAACATATCATTGGACCCCATTTCATCGAAAATGAAGCGTGTTTGGCTCTTACTGTGGAACTTTAATGAAAGGATGTGGGCGATGTTTATTTCCAAGAAGAAATTGCTAGGTGACACAATACTACAGAATCCACTGCTCTTTTGCCTGCTAGCCAAGTTATTTCTTGAAAAGCTCCTGGATGTGTAACAATGATAGTGGCATGGTAAATTATGATTAAAATCTCTTATAGTACTTAGATAAAATAAATAAAAAAATTTTATTACAAAATAAAAACTTAAAACCATGTTACAAAATTTCTTATTTAAAGCGAGTGGCATTAGAAAAAATTCTTATTTAAAAAAAACAGCCAGGATTAGTTAATGTACCGATAGCGGGATGGAATAAGAGCAAATGTTCTGGTTGACCGTGAAAACTTTAGTCTGCCAAATAAATACACTGGACTTCTATTAGTTACTATATTCGTATTGTGCAACAAAGTATAATTTCTAGGATCAATATACCGTTCAAGGGAGGTTCCAAGCAGACTATAACAGTAGTGTGATATATAATCACATATCACGCCGCATTATTAAATGTCACCTGTAGCTTACGTTGTAATAAAAAATCGATACTGCTTTACACAGTTTCAGGATACGTTATTAACGGTAGAATTAAGGTAGGAGTAAAACTTGCAATTGGTCTAGCAACTATTACTCCTCTAGCAAACCGCTAGACCATGTTGGGATATTTCCAATAATGCTTCATGCGTAAAGTATTTCCTCGCCAGAGGGTGATTTGAAGAGCTGTTTGCTGAACGACTACGTCTGCTTAATACGAAGCAGAGAATAAGGTAATATTGTAAGCTGTGGTAACTTACACAGTGAAGAGACGCCTGGGTCTCTATAGAATTCGCCTGGTTTATGGTGTTATCTGGGTTGCTGTCCGTGGAATCCGTACGCGCAACCAGATTTTACACCTCAAAACTATCAATTTCCAAAGGAAATTGTAAACGGAATATGCAGATAATTTTCCAGTTTACCAGCTGGATGTTAACCGAGTACTTCGCAAAGAAAAAGATCTGACTTGCAATACTTGAAATAATTCACAACTAATTGAATGACTGGATTGGATCTTCTTCAACCTCATAATTTTATTTTACTTAAGGTTTTCTATGTTCCAAGTGAATGTGAAGTACATCCTTGGATTAAAATTTTAGTTTTACATTTTAATGCATACTTTAGGGTGTTAACAATATAATTTTTTACTTTACTGTAGTTATTTACATTTTAATGCATATTTTTTTGGTGTTAATATAATTTTCCTCTGCAAGTGCCGCTACAGTCTCCCCCTCTGGCTACGAAGGCGTCTCGACGAGTTGCCAGCATCGGTCTGCTTGGGTCGTCCTCTTCGTCTCAGCGGGTTAACTGGTCGTTCGGTGATGACATCGTGAGTTGACTTGAAAGGTGTCAACGCGGACTTGTGGTAAGCACCCAATGGAATATCGGCTGCATCAGGACTAGCCACCTGGTACATTGTCTCAAACATTTGTCGCATGATGATGTATGGACCGTCTCGTCTGGGAACAAACTTAGATGTGAGATTCTTACCTGCCTTGCTTAAGACATGCGTGGTGACTAGAACGGCGTCTCCGACCTTGAACTGGGGACCCTCTCGTCTTCCTTTGTTTGCTTGCTGAATTCTTTGGTTTTTGTTGTTTATCTCCACTTTGTCAGCTTCCTCCAAAACATCGGAGAGAAATCGCAGCGTTGGTGTTATTTCCGGAACAAAGTTTTTGTTGTTCATGATGACACTGAGGTCATTAGCAATGTGGATGGGTGCTCGTAGTTCTCGTCCAAATGTAAGGAAAGCTGGGGTTTGTCCGGTTGTAGCACAAACTACGGTGTTCATGGCGAACCGAATAGCTGCCAAATGCTGTGACCATGTATCATGCTCCTTATCCACCAATATGGCCAGTTGCGTCTTCAGATCGCGGTTTTTTCTTTCCACCATATTCGGCTGGGGGTGATATACCGGGGTCAACATTTGGTCTATACCTAGACTTTTAGTTAGATACTGCATGATTGAAGAGACAAACTGCGGACCATTATCGCTTATAACTTTCCTCGGGATGCCATACCGTAAGAATATCTCGTTCAACAGGATTTTGGCACAGTGTTCCGCTGTAGCATCAACTAGTGGGAAAAGCTCCACCCACCTGCTGGCCGCATCTTCGATGACAAAGATCCACTTATAGTTATCGCTTGGTGGCAGGGGTCCAAATAGATCGATGGAGAGAACTTCAAAGCGCTGATTTTGAGCGGTGGTTCTGTAAAGGTCGCAGATTGCTGGGCTTATATTTCTGGCAGGGCACGCAGTTCCGTATGTATTCCTCTACCACTGAATACATCTTAGGCCAGTAGAAATGTGATCTGATCCTGCTTAGGGTCTTCTCCACACCGTAATGTCCTGCCGTCGATGAGTTGTGTAATGCTTCCAGAATAGGTTGGACTTCATGCTGTGGCACTACTAGGGTTGCATCGTCCTTATCGTTGGTATACTTATAAAGAACGCCCTGGGTCAGAACGAAGCCTTGAGAAGCGTATTGTTCTCCTTCGGACCCGTCTCCATTTTCCAAAGCCTCTATTATGATTTTTAACTTACTATCTTTGAGTTGCTCCTCCCGTATCTCATTGCTCTGACGGGCAGGGATGTTAACCTCAGTATAGCATACTTCACAAGCTTGTGGGGGGCGTGATAGAGCGTCTGCTACCACATTTGTTTTTCCAGTAATGTACTTGATCTGGATATTATAGGGTTGGAGCTGCAAAGCCCACCTCGCTAAACGTCCTGTGGGTGACTTTAGGCTCATAAGCCATCGTAACGGCTGATGATCGGTGAGAAGCTCGACTTCCGCTCCTTCAATATAACCACGAAACTTGCTAACAGCCCAAATTATAGCTAAGGCTTCCCGTTCGGTTGTAGAGTAATTTTGCTCAGCTGATGATAAGAGTCGACTAGCATATTCGATGGGGTGTTCTTCCGGGCCCTCCCCCTGGACAAGAACTGCTCCGAGCGCGTAGCCACTTGCATCAGTCTTCAGAAAATATTTCTTTGCCGGGTCAGCTTGTTGTAAAATTGGTGCGGTTACAAGAGACGTCTTCAACTTTTGATAAGCCGTTTCCTCAGCAGGTCCCCATTGGAAAATAGCCGCTTTCTTTGTAAGGCTGCTTAACGGTTTAGCTATCTGTGCGAAATTTGGGACGAACCTGCGGTACCAGGAACATGTTTGGAGGAATGTTAGAACCTGTTTTGTGTTTGTTGGTTGTTTCATGTTGGTAATCGCTGAGGTTTTCTCCGGATCCATTTTAATCCCATCCTTAGTGAGAAGGTGTCCGAGATATTTAACCTCTCTACAGCAAAACTTACATTTATCAGGGTTGATGCGCATTCCAAATGATTCTAAACGTTTTAGGACTCTGTCCAGGTCGTCAAGATGTTCCTTGAAAGTAGCAGAGCGAACGATGATATCATCCAGATATACATCCAATGCCATATCTCCTAGTCCTGTTTTTAGATAATCCATAAGTCTCTGGAAGGTTGCTGGCGCATTTCGTAACCCAAACGGCATACGTTTGAACCGAAAGGTCCCAAACGGTGTAATGAATGTCGTTTTGTTTTTGTCGTCTTCGTTGACTTCAATTTGCCAGTACCCTGACTGCAGATCTAATGTAGACATATATTTCATCGTTTTGGCTGAATGTAGCAAGTCATCGATTCGGGGAAGTGAGTATCGATCTGGTACTGTGATAGCGTTGAGTTGCCTGTAGTCCACACATACTCGTATACCACCATCCTTCTTCGGCACCATCACTACCGGGGATGCCCACGGAGAGTCACAAGGCTCGATGATTCCTTGGTTGAGCATCTTCTGGATCTCGCTTTTCAGCTGCTCTTTCCGTATTTCGGACAGCCGGTATGGTGGTGATGCTACTGGTTGATGTTGACCGGTTTGGATGTGATGCTTCACATGGTTCACACTCGATTTTTCATCCCATCTGAATAGGTTTAGATACCCCTTAAGAAGTGTTGACAGCTCTTCTTGTTCTTCGGGCTTGAGATCCGTTGTTTTCATCTCCATCATGTTCAGTCGGATTGGAGGGCCAAAAAGTTTATTGTCTAGACATTTGGTTTGGTCTAGCGTATTCAAAAATACGTTTTGTATACCTCGTGAAGGGGATCGGACATATAGCGGTAATGAGTCACGGAAAATGTCATATACTTCGACTGCTGAATACTCTTCCGCTGGTTGAGGTGGTCTTGGGTCTTTATCAATAGACATATTGAGGTTTGGAGTTCCTGGAATCGGTGATATAGGTTTCTTGATACCGTGGAAGTATTGTTTCAGCTGTGGTGGTGTTGCAACGTCGCGTGGTTCTGCTATGTGATGGAAGTACGGGAAACACTTTTGGGGTTGGTCGATGAAGTACCACATTCCCTGTGCCAGATTAAGAACAATACCTGCCTCTTCCAGGAAGTCAATTCCTAATAGCGTCACCTTGTTTTCGGTTTCCGGCAGTATGCTGATATTTAGAACTTTGGAGCGATTACCCACAAGGATCCGAGTGTTTGTCCTCATAATCGGTCCAGAACGTTGTATTCCATCCGCAAAGGTCACCTCTGCTTGCTCAGCGCGAAATTTGTGGCCGGTTCTTTTTAGCAGATCATAGAAGGCTACACTTGCCACGCTTGTTTTTGCTGCCGTGTCCATGTAAGCTACTAAAGATACCCCCTTAATGCGAATGGTAACAGCTGGGATATTTCCACCAGAAGTAAGTTCCAGAGCGTTAAAATCTCTACTACCGGAAGCCACTGGTTCTTTGCACTTTGGGCAATTCCTTTTATAATAGCCCTTCAGACCACATCCGAAACACACGATGTTGGTTTCTTTCGGCCTTTGCGGTGTCTCTGCTGCCTTAGCCTTACGGCAGTCTTCAGCTCTGTGTCCCTTGTAACGACAGAACGTACAACGTACCTCGTACTTTTCCTCTGGCTTGGACTTATATATTCGCTCGTAGTCTCTCACCAGGGCAGTCAGCTCGGCAAACGTTCCGAACTCATCTCGTTTGACTCTTCTTTTGAGGTCGTCCTGCAAAAGGTGGTAGATGATATCTAGGCAGTGGATATCCGCAACCTTTGGCTCTGGAAGCTCTGAAAAGAGTGCTCTCTTAGAGCTTATGAATTCAATTGCTGGCTCATCGCGTTTTTGCTTGGCGTCCATTATTTGGCCAAAAATGACGTGTGAGGGTCTACTTGGAGCGTATTGGTCTCTTAGTAGATTAACCGCTTGCTCCCAAGTGTCTGCCTCATGGCTTACCCCGTCCCACCAAACGCTAGCATTGCCGCACAGCAACATCGAGAATTCGATTAGAGCTTCGTCGTCAGAAATGCCTCGTCTCTTTTTAAAAATTGTTATATTCTTGATGAATATTTTTGCCTTAACGGCGTCGTAGTCTCCATAAAATCGTTCCGGGCAGTCCACCATGCTGACGACTGAAGTTCGGCGCTCCATTCCACACGGCGGTAGTTGGGTTGCCAATTCTTCACCCGCTTCTTCAGATGATGACTGTTTCTTTGGTGGCATCTTGGTATCAGGTATGCCTCACGATGGGCGCCAATTGTAAGCTGTGGTAACTTACACAGTGAAGAGACGCCTGGGTCTCTATAGAATTCGCCTGGTTTATGGTGTTATCTGGGTTGCTGTCCGTGGAATCCGTACGCGCAACCAGATTTTACACCTCAAAACTATCAATTTCCAAAGGAAATTGTAAACGGAATCGAATCCAGATAATTTTCCAGTTTACCAGCTGGATGTTAACCGAGTACTTCGCAAAGAAAAAGATCTGACTTGCAATACTTGAAATAATTCACAACTAATTGAATGACTGGATTGGATCTTCTTCAACCTCATAATTTTATTTTACTTAAGGTTTTCTATGTTCCAAGTGAATGTGAAGTACATCCTTGGATTAAAATTTTAGTTTTACATTTTAATGCATACTTTAGGGTGTTAACAATATAATTTTTTACTTTACTGTAGTTATTTACATTTTAATGCATATTTTTTTGGTGTTAATATAATTTTCCTCTGCAAGCGCCGCTACAATATCTAATAAATCTACGAACGGTTGTATACTTATTAAATTAATAGGATTAGTCGTTTAAATTCCGGAATACATTCTAAATACATGCAGTAAACGAAGAAATAAAGAATCACATGTAGATAGATAGATAGTATCTATGTATTCCATATAAATTTAAAAACATGAATTCATTCTAGTTACATTAAAAGTTTTAAGAAATAATATAAGTGAAAATTTTTTTTTATATGCTTAAAGTATTAAAATAGTGTCAAATGCCACTTCAGTGGACTTAGCTATAAAACCTTTATTTCAAATATGTGTGGGGTGACCTTTAAAAAAAACAATATAACATGCAATCGAAAATAAGTTACAAAATAAAAATGTAAAATTTTAAAAGAAAAACGGTCACACCAGAATTTCAGAGAAAACAGATTATAAAGTACTCGTAACATAATCAAAAGCTAAAAGCCAATTCCTTAAACATTTTTCACACCTTTCAGAAAAATTTAATGATCTAATTGAAAGTGGGAGCTTATTAAATTGGCGAGAACATGAAATCAAATAAAAATTACGAAAAGCAGGAGTACGATACCTCGGTACAGATACAACATTCGAAAAGTTTCTACGAAGATTGTTTTCAGAAATTAATCTGAAATTAAGATTACCTAATCTCATGAAAAGTTTTTAATAACGGAAAACTTGGATATCGACACTCCGAGAACACGGCAAATTATTCTCAAAATATGTTTTTGGGGAATTAAACGCGGCTGAATTTTAATAGGTTGAAAAATTGAAAACACAAGTGCAACCTGCCTGTTTGAATTTTTGACACTCCGGTTTATGAAAGTAAAATTCTGCATTGGTACCGGTATGGGTAGATAAATGAAAAAACATAGTATTAGTTTTAAATTAAATCAAATTAAGATCCGAGTTTATATAAGATACCAAATTCAAAGCACTGTCAGATCCATAAGAACAGCTAACATCATTAGCGAAAGCAGTAAGGGTACCTTTGAAATTTAATGCAAACAATGAATTGATGTAAACGAGAAATAGAATGGGTCCCAACTCAGAACCCGGATGTACTCCCATATTAAAAAAAAAAAAAAACAGAATTTCGCTCCTGGTTGCCCCAATCTTTACTCTCTGAGATCTGTTCGAAAGGTAAGATCTAAACCAATCAAGTATGAAACCACGAAATCCAGCTTTCTCAAGTTTTCGTTACAAGATCGTATGGTCAACCATATCAAAGGCTTTTGCAATATCTACCAATAAGCCTGCAGTGAAGTTTTTAGCAAGGTTAGAGAAAATGTTAGAACAAAAACATAGAAAGGCATCTTCGGTTGATTTTCCCTATTGAAAACCAAATTGGACCGTATTGAAAAACAGATACCATTCTCGCCTTAGCAATTTTTTCTAAGACTTTGTTGAAACCTGGAAGTGGAATTGGCCTGTAATTGCTCATATCCTCTGCTAATCCTTTTTAAAATGGTAGAACTACGTTCGCGCATTTAGCAGGTTCAGGAAAAACTCCAGTGAATATGCTACGATTAAAAATAGTCGCTAGTATATCAACTACGAGATATCCGACATATTTTAAAATTATATTGGAAATGCCATCAAAACCACAAGCATTCGAGTTTTTTTTAGAGAAGCAATTGCTTTTAAGAGTTCAAAAGCATTTATAAGCTTGAAGACAAAACTAAATATAAGTTTGGTATCGCGATGCTCAGGTCCTTCCTGTGGAGTTGGAAAGATCAATTATCCTACAGAATATTACTTCAAATGAAGCAGATTTTGTTGAATATAACACACATTTGTGTCTTCGACCCAAAATTGGCTTTCGTGAGAAAATGTTGAACGATTTTGAACTTGTGTTCGAACGGAAAGTGTTACAGTTTGATGATTAGTGAAAGAGTGCGTTCACAAAATAAATTCTAAGTTGTCAAGTCCCTATTGAAAAACCTTTTATGTAGAACCATGTCACTTACATTATGATTTAACGGGTGACCAGATAGCAATGATAGTTTTTCCAATTATTATATTTCAGCAGATGTCAAAGCTACCAATGACATTCAGCTGCCAAAATATTCAGTAGGGTTTGCCATTTAATCATGCATAGTTTTACGCTTGCCGAGGTTGCGGAAATTATTATGGAAATTCTATCAGGAAAATAAGGTTTGCAATAGTAACAGAAGGAGTTTCGTTATAAATGCTGAACGCTCAGGCTGATACAGAACAACTGCCTGATGATGAAAGAATGATGAGAGCGCGAGACAGTAAAATGTTTCAATGCAATTTGAAAATGTTTATATGATATTTCAAAGCGGTTACAAATGTTCAATGCATTTAATAAGCAGGAATGAACGTATGCATGTTGAGTATTTCAATCCGGTTTGAAGTGGTGCTTATATGAGCGTATTGAACCAACGCGGATTGCTTCAACCCACATTGAGCTGTCGGATAAACTGGATATGTATATAGGCCCCTTATCCATTTTGAGGTTAGGATTCTTACGTCAAAAGTGTTTAAGCGAGCTGGGAGACCGTGGTTTTAATATATTGTAGAATGTCATGGATTAATTAATCTAAAGTAAATCTTCTGCTTTTTACTTAAATATCTCGGGGCATACAAGGTGCAGGGCTGAATTATTCATTTGAGACAAGGAGCAATAATAAAGAAGCAAAAGAACAAAGTGTTGATTTGACACCATCTACAACACCCTGTATCAGTCTTCATTATAACTAAATTTCGTGAAATTGCAACAAAAATATTTACCACTACTTTGCCCCAACATCTGACAGCATTCCACTCATTTTAAGTGCTAATGATCTCTCCTTTTACAAACGCCTCCCTCCCCAACTCATAAATCACGAAAAATGACTAATTAATGGAGTTCATAATATACATACGAGTATATGTCTCACACAAATCACTTATTGCTTCGCAAATTAATTTCATCATTTAAAATAGGGATTAATTGTTAATTGAGTATGTCGCACAAAGAAGTGGGCTTAGAGAACCAAATCCTGATTCAGTGAAACTCATCTCACTGAACAATATCCATAGTTTCGAAGGACTGCGATATATAGTATGCACTAGAGACACATGATAACCCTACAAGGATTTCGAACATGAGTCATGAATCTGGTAAAATGCGTTAAACATATTAAAGCGTCGATAGTGTACGAAGGGTTCAAAAAGTGGCATGCAAGAGAACCGTCATTATATTAGATAAATATTTAACATTCTATCCCTCGGTCAAAACAGCAAATTTAGTCACATTTGGAGAATCAGGGTCTTCGAGTGTAAAGTTATACAGCTATGATAAGGTTCATGATAAAAAGCCAGCTAAGCTTACCATATTTCTGGCTGAAAAATATTGCTTAATACGTTAACTACCGTTGTCTCACACGTGTGAGGTAAACCACCCTTCTTCATGGGACTGATGACGTACACGCGTGAGACAAACGTCCCATTGGTTTCTAAAGCGTTTCTCGACCTCATCATTCACGCGTAGAGAGTTCATATTGTAGAAGTAGACTGAGCCTTGATCTAACTGCTGACTGTTAAAATGGTTTAGTTTAGTTTTATATGTATTGTTCATAAAATTAATTTATTGGGCATTTGTATGTTAAGTACGCTTTTTAGCGACTTCTCTGTGGCGCCCGGAGTCAGTGCTAAGAAAAACTTTCCACTCTAGTGGCCGACACCAGAATAATATGAAACGATGAAGCGTTTGGTATTGACGGGTCAATAATGTACTATGCATTCGGTCCAAAAATTCCCTATCAAATGTATGTACCACAAAATCATATTGCCCACATAATTTTGTGAAACTCGTCGATTAATGAAATCCTGTTTTCTATTGAAAGATTTTTTAACGGTTTAGTTTTTGAATAAGCAAAACATTTTTATACAACCGCGAATTGGACAGCTGATTGCTGATTTGTGATCACTTACGTGAACTTACGTAAGAAGAATGTTTGCAAATTTATTACGAAAATCGTGGTTCAGTTCTCGAAACTTACCATGTGCTAACTCCATTTTACTACTTACATAACCGTCTACCTAAGTAGATAATTCGAATAACCTTGCATCTTTTCCACATATTCCATAGTCTGATACTCGCACTATGCACAGCGAAAAAATTAGTGCTGCTGTAGAGCGTTATATTGAAGAGAATCCGAATGAGTCAATTCGTTAACGTTCACAATAATTGGAGCTGTGTCATTCCACTTTATGGAAGATTTTGCGAAAATATTCTGTTTTAAAAGCTTAGAAGTATATGAGTCGTACATTTGGTGAATGAGTAAAAGACAAAACTACTCTTCATTCTTTCCCTAATAACAAAATTTTGTTGAGCTTTGAGGATCAGTTTTGCTTGAATGGCTACGTTAACAACAGAAAATTACCCATTTGGAGTGAATAAAATCCCCAAAGCCATTATTGATACATCGTTGCATCCACAAAAAGTACCATGATATCGGCCAGAAAGGTAAGGTCAATATAGAGCACTATACATTAATGATTACTGACTTTTTCGTTCCCTAATACCTTGGCCCTATTGTGAAAGAGCAGTCTCAACAAGACAGTGCAATTTATCGAAGGAAACATTCAATGATCGCATAATTTCTCATAATGGATGTATGACCTTGTGATGCCCTTCAAGATCATGTGATTTAATATCTTTGGATTATTCTTGTAGGGGTATGTAAGTCTTGTAACCCAATACTAGTAGCGTTATTGCCGATATACTCGTATAGCCCCAGCTGCTCGATAAAGTACTCGAAAATCATACTTCCAAATTGCGTATTTTATGAGCCAGCCGATGCGCTATTAAGCCTGAAGTCAAATTTAATCACTAATGGTATAACATTCCAATAAATCTTATACCATGCCAGAACCATGATTTTTCTAGATACCTGTATATTGGCATTATTTTTCCAACCGTAGGCCAACAAACTCAAATTAAAGTTAAAGATCTTCTTCTAACGAACAAACAAACAAAAGTAAATGTTGTTAAGGTCCAATATATAACGTCGATCTTCAACAAATGTAGCAAGTTACTCCTATCAAAGGAATGGTTTCCTCAGCTATTCCTATTCCAACTGCAAGGAAAAAAAATCATAACGAAATTCTGACTCAATTTCTTCATAGAAGCAAGGACTCGGATTCCTATTGATTTTCTCTTACTAGTACATATGTTACATACCATACAAACATGTATATCATAAAATCGCAAGCTTACCACAATCGATGATTTCGTAATCCATTTTGTCGCTCTAGAACTACGACTATCCAATGGTTCAGTGACTACCTAAACCAAAACAAAAATCATAAAACTCAAAGATAATTCTATCTGTTCCACTTGATGCCATTTTAAATGACACTTCAGCAGGATTGCGTTCCTAAAAGACTATATAGAGTACACAACCACTTTTCCAATCTTGCAAACATGTCAACCCGGTGACGACGTCAATATAACTTTCTGATATCTTTCTTCAAACCATGGAAATTTAATTCGTTTCCCCCCTCCCACCGCCCAAGGGAGTACACGTATCCACTTTTTGTTTTTATTTATCTTTTGAATGTGTACTGTAAGAGATTTTTTTCTTCCCCCACGACTCCTATTGTTCCAACTTGAACGACATCTTGGGTATGCTTTCTTTTCTCATCTTTTTTTATCGAAGACAGAAGAAGAAATCACTTCCAGTTGGCTTGAAAAGCACTCTTAAGTGTGAGGTAAGCAAGTTATAGTAACGAGGAGTAACAACATTTCGCTTTTATGTGAAGCAGCTCATTTTATAGTTTTGCTTTTTGCAGTTTACATTTCAAGAGAAACCATCAGATGACATTGTGTATAATTCCTTCGTCTGGAGCTTGAAAAGTGTTACCACTTTATTTATTTATTAAACTCTTGAAAAATTACATTTCTCAAAGCCTTAAGTCCTTACATTTTTATTATTCTGAGATCACGCATTTGGAAAGATTTCTAGATAAAACCTCGTTGCAGACTTTCAAATCTAACTTTTGAACAATTAATGATAGATTCGAATATTTTAATTGAAATGGCAACACTGACTGGTGTCAATTGAACAGTTTGCATTTTACTCCCACTTTGACTTTTAATAGCGATGAGTGGAAGTTTAATAATGGAATAACTGTATTAGGCGAATGCTCTTGATGTGCCTAGAACACATATGGATACTGGTGTCATGGAGAATTTATATACTAAGTGCACTTTCGCAATAGTTAGACAGAAGTACGAGTGTGCGGTGCAATGTAGGCTGTTATTTTGGATTCCCTACTAAGCATTTGGTACTGGGGTACAGATCGATAGACTCTTAATGGCATCATATTGCCTAGAAAACTATTGATGATATTGAAATTCTTGCAGTTGATTGAATATTTTACTTCCAGTGAACACATACTCGTATGTACAAACTTGTATTGTACATGACCTGAAGCAATCATTTGACATTTAGTTAGAAAAGTTACAATGAGGCGCACTAAAAAGTAATGACTGAACCCTTGTGGCATTATTGCTCTCATGCAAGAGAAGTATTGAAAGTAGCTTGCAATTTGTTGAGCAAAATGTACCCCTGCCAGCTATATAACGATGTCACGTAAGTACAATAAATGTCGAAAGTTGGACTTAGTTTGGAGTTTTAAAGATACATGCAGCTATTTAGATGATGATGGAAATTTGATGTGACGCAAGATGAGTTAGTTACTTTGCTAGTATATGTATAGAGGAGCTGAAGAAAGTATCGATTTTCTTAGTTATAAGATACGAGTATATGTACAGTTTATGCTACAAAGTATGTACATAGTTTTCACATTTTGCATTTTCTGCCAAAAATAAATAAATATTTTTACCACAAACACAATATCGAGTCCTTCGCGCTTCAATAATTATGCGAATAATTGTGTTCAGAGCTACAGATAGTTTTTTTTAGAAATGTAACAAATTCGACGTTCAACACCATTTTGATAAACGTGAGCAAGAACTACTGAATGAGAAGTGGCTGACAACCCCTGGGGCAAACCAGCATTTATTTTTAAATATTAGACATGAAACAATCCAAGACAACTGTTTTCGTTTTTTTATATAATTTGCTGACGCTCGAGAGGTTTTGAGTACCCTTTCAATGTTGCACACAACGCGGGCGAAGAAAAATTAAAGAGGATAGGAAAAGAGGTTCCGATGTACCTTGATTTTAAATGTTTGAAGGTTATAATGACTAAGAAATAAAGAGCTCATCAGGGCAATTCCATAAGCAAGTTGTACGACTTAGGTAAGAATTATTATAAAATATTTCAGAGTACCTCCGAAAGTGTGCTTGATGGTAAATTGATGAGCATTCATAGAGATACTTGAATTTATCCTTCCGAAAAGTGATCTCTAATTCATTGATGAAGAGATTTATCGATTCGTTGCACTTTCGACAAAAGCGCCTGATGTCAAATTCTGTCGAATGTGCTTAAAATCGAGTGCAACTATCTTGCCTTTGCCAAATTGGTGTGGACTGTGATTTCACTAGTTTTAGTTTAGTTTTAAACGCATTTTATTTTCTAATCAATAACTCTTACATACTAACAAAAAATGCTTAAATGCTAGCTTAAAATTACTTAACAAACTTATACTAACTTACTGGCCCCACACAGGCACTCTAAGCTAGTTGTACGTCGATACCGCGGTATTGTAGTGTCCATAGTTTGTTTAATTGTCTCGTCCATCTGTTTTAGGTAATTGTCGATCTCCTCGTTTGACAAATTCCTATTGGACGGTGGGTGGAGCGTGTTCGAGGAGAGCGCTCTGTTCAAGGTTGCGGAGAAGCGCGTCCTTCGAGTCTTACTGTAGTTGTAAGAATATCTTTGGACAAACTCCTCCAATTCCGCAATTTCGTTGGGAACTGTAATTTCGGTGCTAAAACCGCAATGGTCGCTGTCATACACGAATGTGCGCAGACAGTTTAGCGTTTGTAAATTCGTACCTGTCAGTCGTATACGTTCGTCGTACAGCAGTAGATCCAAATAAGACCCGCCTCTGGGAAACGACGGGTTATCCGTCGCTTTAAGACCAAGTCTGTACATGACATCGTGCTGACCCCACCAATCGAGTAGTAGGTTCCCTCTAGTATTTGGCAAATTATTTCCCCAATCTCTGTGTCTAGCGTTCAAATCCCCGTATAACGCCTTCGCTCCTTTTTAGTTTTTCCCAGTGAACCACCTGGTAGTCTAGGACATTGATACTCCTTAGACTATCCAGACGGCTTTCGGGACTGAGCTGCACCAGGAAGAACGGCAGACTCCGTTTCTCCCGCCTGGCTCTAGCTGTGGTAAATGGCTTTACCCCCACAAACTTGAGTCCTTCGCACTCCTTCTCTTTGAGCAGTGCCAGGATCTCCTCAGGATCAGAAGACGGTTCCAACCCCTTCAGCAGCATCGATTGCCGCTTTTCACACTTCGGTGTGTATGAGTAGTGCTCCGTCGTCGTTTTTTTTAGGAGCTCTTTCACTTTTGCGTAGCCCTCCACTGTATTACAGTGGATGACATGGCGATCGTTCCCCAATCTCTTGATATTAAAATTATTACCAATGACCAACTTACACAGGTCCTTGGTTGCACTTACCTCCAGTTTGTAGGTGTTGATCGGAGGCACCTTCTCTTTCTTCTTCTTCTGCTGCTGCTGCTGTTGTTGTTGTTGTTGGTATTGCTGCTGCTGCTGTTGTTGATTTTGTTGTTGTTGGTGTTCTTGCCGCTGTTGCTTTCGCTGCAGTTGTTGCTTCGGCTGCTGATGTTTTTGTTGTTGCTGCAGTTGCTGTTTCTGCTCTTGTTGTTGTTGTTTTAGGGAGCTCTCTACTTCTGATTGCTCCCTCTGCCTTCGTGCAGTTTGCCAATGCTTAATAGCAAGCATATCTTGCTCCAGCTTTTGTATGCTGCTTTTTATGTGATTAATGTCGTCATCTTCGTCTTCCGACTCAGATGACGCCAGAGAGGCGAAGCTGTTGGAGCCCCCCTTCTCTTTATCTTGTTCAGCTGTGGAAACACCACTTATTTTTTTCTTGGAGAGATTAGGAGGGGTATTCAACATCTGCCTCCTTTTGCTGGCTTTCGCCACGGTTATGGGAAGAGCGGGGCGCTCTCCACCATCCATCACGTGATTTTTGTTGTTTTTCCTTCTTATTGCCTGATGGTTTATATGTTTTCACAATTTGATGAGGAAAAAAAAAAAAAAAAAAGTTCCAAACTTCTCACTCGGGATTCGAACTCGTGTCCCACGATTTGTTGACTGGCGCCGCTAACCGCTGGGCTACCGAGTCAATTTACGGGATTTTAACTGTTTATGTTTATAAACCGATTTTTTTGTTTTTGTTTTTCTTTACGAAAAGCCGAAAGACGAAAGTCGTCTATTCTCACCAGAGATTTGCGAACGACTGACTGTGACTTCACTTTTTGGTGAGATATGCCATAGAATCGCAAGTTTACTTGTTGCAATCGAAACCGTCCTGCTGATCATTGGGAAAAATAACACATTTTCAGAAAAATGGGTTTTGTTTATGTTAAAATCTTTAAGTACTCTGTTACTGTGCTTTCATCAAACCGAAATTTCAGCATTCTAGGGTAGACGGCTACATGACATAGTCTTAAGTGTTGTCCTGTTTGAGAAGTACGGACACAGCGACAGCTGGAATGACATAAGTGAGTGTACTGATTAAGGATGAAAAAGAGTTTCTAATGTTTTTAACGAATAAATAACAACTTTAACTACATTTCGGACACTGTAGTATTTGTTGACATAGTTTTTAGTCGTTCGCTTCAGAAAGGGATTGCAGTCGTTTATGGCTCGTTTGAACTTTTTCGGATTTCTTTTGTCAGGTTAGTGTAATTAGTGTAATTTGACTTATTGTTGTATCCTAAGCAACCACTCATCTTACGTGATTTTAGTTGCCTGGAAAAATGAAAATCTCTTGGAATCCAATACATTACCACTTGAGTGAGAGTTGAGTGAAAGCCTGAATACCAATGTATGGTATTGTATTTTCGTGGACTCATTTACGATACAAGCTGAGTCAAATTGTTTTCCGAAGCAAAGATCTTAAAACACTGGCCGAAATCGTGGGCCCCCGCCCAAGGCTCCTCTCATTAATGACGAAAGTCTAATAATAAACAGTCTTATCGTAAACCTTTTCCAATTCACCACACCTAACAAGCTGCAGATTATACACCAGGACTTAAAACACGTTGCCATGGGAGTCAGGGCCTGACTTGTTAGAGGTAGGTCCCCTAGAGGTGGTTATGGTTTAAACCTAAAACGCTGGAAGGGTGTTTCAGTTAGATATAGCGATGGAACAAATACTGGGTGCCATGACCCTAAGATCGGCAAGAGGTTTTAGGTTAGCCTCGACTTTTACGATGGGTGCAGTTTGTGTCTCAATACAGGTTCCAGTTTGCTATTACATTAATACGTGCAACGGCAGCCCAAGTATATTCTGGCTTCGATGGATGTGTTAACTTGAATTTTTATATTGACATGTGTTTATGTAAAACCCTAGAGACATCTGTCTGAAATCGTCCGCAAATATTGATTTCAGTGTAAGGATACAGGAATACAACGCTTTTTATGAAGTCAGTCAGTGCATCAAACTTGTGAAAAGTTTAACTGCTATTAAGTTTGTGGTTTTTGTTGCTTCAGAAAGTAAAGTCATCAAACGAATATTCACTGTAAAGGTTTTTTTTTTTTTTTTGATTTAATTCTCAGCACTATCTGCTTGTGCATAATGTTCAGAAATTAAAAAAAAGTTTCGGTCTTAACCTTTCAATGTCAAAATAGTGGAAAGAGAAATGTTGCTCAACGATGGCATATAACTTTTATTCTCTAGCGTCCACAGTTCGCAGTATATCAGATAGATTACTCATTTTTTATTGCAAAAGGAGTACATTAGGGGATTCAGAAATCTCTAAGCTGAAGAATGTGATATAATTTCCAGTCCCTCCGAAAATTTAACGATAAAAATCATCAAACGATGATTTGGCAAAATATCTCTAAACTACAGAATCCACTAAAAGAACAAATCACTGGAAACCCGATTATGATTATAAACAATATGGTCTCGGTGCTAGAACGACAAATGCAGGCAAGCAAAACGGGTGAAAAATATGTTATTGTCCATATACGCGTATGTGGAGAAAGGAATAGCAGTTGTAGAAGCATAAACACGCTACCTTGACTTGTTGGAGACTCAAAATCCCAATATCGACCAGACCATTTAGATCCATGAGAGCAGATGCTGGGAATGAGGAGGACCAAACAAAAGGAAACGACGTTCGTATGTTGTAATCTGTAAGCACACTTCATGACGCGAGAATTCCTATGCACAGGGATTGCTTTAATAAGTTTATGTCTAAAAGATTGTGAGTTTCGTTTGTGCAGAAATCATTATTTCCTCTATTGGATTGTATTGTATTGTATTTATTTACTTATTCATTATCATCTTAAAACTATTAAAACTAACAATAGATAATTCTTTGATTTAGGATACAAAAAAATTATTTTACTAGTTGAAAATGATGAACAAATTAAAGATAATTCTAAAACCTAAGTTTTTTCTGAAAATATTTATAACATAGAAATAATGTGTACGCAAGAACAACTGACGTGGGATACCGTTAGGTCTTCTTTAGTTACAACTTTAAGAATTCAAAAGATAGAGTATTAAACCAAAAAAAATAATTATTTCAATGAAAGAAAAAAAAAGAACGAGAAAAGAATCTTTTTGTTTTTTTTTTTTAACTATGTTATAATTTTCAAAAGTAGCTCAAAGCTTAAAGGGTCCATGGTAAAAAGCCAGTTTTTAAGTGATTTTAAAAAATAGTGGAAGTTTGTTAAACATTTTACGCGAAGTAACTACATAAAAATTCATAAAACGAAGCACATTTCCGCTTCGTTTAAAGAACTCTTTGATTATCTTGAAAACTTATAGATTCCTGAGTGACAATCTGAAGACTTGTAAAAAGTGGCCAACTTTCCGTATCTCGATTTTTGCCACACATAATTCTAATTACATTTATGCTTTTGGGCAACGACTAGTGCACTTAGGGTACTAAAATAAGTACCTCCCCATCTAACAATCCCATATGACTGGACTAACCCGTAATACGAGTAAAGCATTGAAAGTACTCTTTGCGAGCAGTATGGCTTCAGAAGATACATTTTCCGTGTTAATAAAGTCATACAGGTTTTGAACTGTAGGGCTTGCACCTTCCAATTTAGTTTGTTATTAATGAGAACTATGAGATATTTGAAAGACCAGACTGCTTCAAAATTAAAGCAGAATGTTGAACAATTACCAAAAATACTGAAATTTTGCTCCCCTCAGATTTGTAGTGGTAAACAGAATTTTTGGCAATGGCTTGAATGAAAAACAAACCCAAAGCTTTCTAAATTATTTTGGCATAGCTTAAAGTTCATTACTTTTACTTTTTCACTAATAATAAACTTATGATCAACTTTCTAAGTAAATGAAGGTTGTTATTAACTGGATGAAAAGTGAGTTTATGTGCACAAGGAACAGTATTGGGCCTAATACAGAACCTTGTGGAACGCTTTGGTTATATCAATAATGGTCATATCAATGTTAACTCCACTGAACAAATTGCAGCAGACATTTAAGATTGCATCCTCCGTCGATCTCCCAGGTCTAAAGCCATACTGTGCCTCTGAAAAGAAGTTACTTGTTTTTAAAAACGTCAGCATTTTAGATTTCATTAATTTTTTTAAAATTTATCGTGGGAAGCAGAGAGATAGGCCTATAATTGGCTATATTTTTACAACTCCCTTTCTTAAACCGCCCTTTTAGAGCCGCCCGAAACACTCGCTGTTGATACTGAGGTTAAAAAGATATCCGCAATTTCCTAAGGGATTTTTTTCAGAGTTATGGCAGAAATACCATCACTTGTGCAGGTTTTCTTGTTTTGCAAAGCTACTCGTATCATATCAGAAATATTAATAAAGTAGCAATTGAATGTATTTGTATAACACGTGGATCGGTCAAGGTTGAGTTATCAACCTCCATGTAAGGAATATCGTTAGACTTCTTTTTCCTGCCTAAGATGTTATTTACTAATTCCTATTTCTCCTTTCTGTTTCCCCTGGCTTGAGTTAAGCGATTGGTGTAGTAGCTGTCACGTGCTTGTTCCATCATAGTCTTAGTTCAATTGCACAAACTATTGTAACAGCTTTTCAGACTACGATTTTGTGGGTGTTTTCTAAATTTTTCTGCAAATTCTTTTTTTCGCTTTATTTGATTAAGTAGGCGTAAAGTCATCCAAGGCTTTAAAAACGAGTCGCGCTGCCTGATGCTTAGGACAGCAGTTGTGCTATGCACATGATTGGTTAAAATCGCAATAAAAGCATTGTAGGCCATAGAAGGGTCGCTTTCCAAGAAAACTGTTTCCCAAAATTCATACCTGAGTTTTTCCTTCAATGCTTGATGGCATATTTGGGCTTTTTGCTGCTAAAATTTTTCTTAGGCGAAGACTAATTTCACATAAATGGTGATCGGTTATTTTATAGTCATGCACTTCGAAATATATGGTCAATGCAGCTACCGGTTGAGCATGTTATGCGGGTTGGTATATTTACCACACTTTTAAGACCAGTAGTATATAATCTTTACACTCCGAGTCAGAATCGTCAAGAAGATCTATATTAATGTCGCCTATGACTACTAAATTCATCGTTTTTATAATACTTAACACGGTATTTAACTCCTCGGTAAAAACACACTTGCGACAGCAATGTAACCGGTAAATGCAAAGCAACGTGAAGCTTGAGTATGTAAGTGAAAAATTAACTTTGATAATATCCGTACTTTTTAGACTGATTTTGAAGCGATCGTGCACAATCCCACTTTTTATGTAAACTGCTATACCGCCGGCAGAGTACGATTCATTGCAGCTTCCAAAGGGAATATAACTATCTGTATCGATTAGCTCGGATACTAGCCCTTCGTTTATTGTGTGCGACGATAATATATGCTAACTACCTATGAAAGTTTTTAGCTGTACAGTTCACATACATATGTACATATACGAGTACATATGAAAAAATAAAACTTACCTTAAAAACAACTGAATCAACAAAAACGTCAAATTGGGTAAAAATTTACAAACCTACATATAAACAGAACATCACTGTTCGCGCCAAATAACAATTGACTCATTGTACCATATTAAACAACAGTACCAATTTCCCCAACAGTACTAATTTCCCCAGAATTATATTCACCACACCTGCTATTGCTCCCATATAAAACGCATCCCAACCCTAATTTCCCAGCCAAAAAACCATCATACTCGTTCGAACGAACCAACGCTATAAAATAATACAATAAAGTTTGAAATTATTTGAAATTATTATAACGAAATCAAGCGTGTTTTATTCAGTGGCATTTTTTTATTATTTTCTACATGGCGACCGTGACAGGACTTTAAGTCAATAAAGAAATCACAAGTGAGTTAAAACCCAATTTCGCAAGAAACAAAAAAAAAAAGCAGTGACTATTTCGGGATAGTGTTTGAACAAAACGGACAAAGTTCAAATTAACAGAAAGTGTTCGATTACGGTTTCGCGATCGCGTACGGATCTACACAACGCCATCAACCTACAGCAAGAGGAACAGCTACGTATATGTTCATACATACATGTACGCCCAGACATTTATTGGTGAGTCTGTATCGTTTCCTTTGAAAATAAATTATTTAACTAAATTGCAACAATCGTTAGTCGCCACAATCGAACCTTTGGTTGAAACGAAATTTCACCTTCGTCGCCCCATCGCTCTTGGGCTATTAATTCGCTGCATACAATTCCCCATTCGTGTTATCTCCCAACCATTCGAGGGAAGTTTTACATTAGGGCAATTAATATATGTATACATACATAAATTGCAACCTTGATTCGTTACAAATTACATTCAACAAGCTTATTCGTATCATCATTGGAATTAGGAAATTTTCGTTCGATTCGTTTCAGTTGCAACTCGCTGCATTTCGCCTAGTTCTCACAATTCAAGCTTTCAATTGTTTGATCACAATCGTCTGCACTCAGCTTGGTCAAGTTCACTGAACTTAGCACTAAATTTTGCAAACAACAGTTTATAGTCGTTCAAACGTTTGCAATCCCAGCTGCACATTAAACTCTGCATAGCCACCGCCACACCCACTGCCAAATCTTCCGCGCCGGTGAACTGTCGTTTTTTCATCGTTTGTTTTGGGACTTGATATTCGCTCAGTGCAACACACGCACATACATACATCGTTGGAAGGTTTTGCTCTTAGATTTGACTGCGTAAATTCGTCGCTGAGGTGTAGGAGCTTTAAAGAAATTCGCCGCTGGAGGTTGTTTCGTCGCCGTTGCTTGCAGAATTCGTCACAAATAGCTGTAGTGCGTGAGGAATCAAAATTTTTGTTTGCAGAAGCTTTCAAATTGTGGAACAGAACAGCTGATCGGTCCGTTGCAGACAGAAAATAAATCGATCTGTTTATTGTTTACCTTTGTTAGAGATAAAGAAAAAAGAAATGGGAAAAGATCAAGCTGCTGTGTCTTCGGACAATGAAAAATCGTTGGAGGCGCTGAAAGCCAGTAGGGCGTCCACAAAGGGAAGCATTTCTCGTATAAAAACTCTAGTAGAGTCGAAAGATAGGAAATTCGAGTACGCAGAGTTAGAATGTCGTTTAGGTATTGTAGAGTCTTATTTTAAGCAAGTTCTCAACTACCAAACGAGAATAGAAGACATGTGTCCATCGGACACTTGTCGTGGTGAGTTAGAAGAGCTGTATTGTGTTACCAAAGCGAGAATATTGTCTTTGATGGGACCAACTAGAAGACCCAGTGGAGTGGAAATGTCGTTCGCTATTCCTCAGACGAGTTCTCGATTACCACAGCTTCGTCTGCCAAAATTTTCAGGAAAATACTCTGAGTATAAGAATTTTATAAGCACCTTCAAGACATTGGTGGATAGTGATGCTTCTCTCAGTGGGATTGAAAAATTCAACCATTTAGTGCATTGTTTGAGTGATCAAGCACTTGGAACAGTGAAGGCCTTCCAAATTACTGAAGAAAATTATCCAAAGGCGCTCAAAAGGCTAGAAGAGCGATATGACAACACCTGTCTGATATTTCTGGAGTATATTTCGATGCTTTTTGACCTTCCAAAAATGAAAAATGACTCGCCCACTCAGCTAAGAGCTCTGGTTGACAATGTTTCGGCACTATTCGATTCCCTTACGTCGTTAGGCAACCATGAAAACATCTCCAATGCGATAATCATTTATTTGGTTATGTCTAAATTTGACTCAGAGACCCAAATTAAGTGGGATGAATCACTCGATTATTCGAAATTGCCCAAGTGGACCGATTGTACCTCCGTACTAAATAAACGTTGCCAGTTCTTGGAAAGTAGAGAGTCAAAGAGTTTGTTCGCCGATACCGGAAGATTAGATATGAGGTCCAGACAACATAATCGGAAACCAACTCACACATCTTTACCGGTAACCAATTCATCTTGTAGTTTTTGCAAGTCACCGCATCATGCAATAGTGGATTGCAACAAATTTAAAAATTTGAATGTATATGATCGGTTCAAAAATGCAAAACGGTTGTCACTGTGTATCAACTGCCTGAAAAAAGGACATGAGGTAAGCAACTGCTCTTCAAAAAGGTGTGATGTTTGCTCAGACCCTCATCATCTATTGCTGCATAGGTACAATACGTCTCGGCCACAGGGTGAACCGTCGACTTCCTCTCAGCTCGTTGGAAATGCAAGGATCACTCTGCATAATGCGATAGATGTCAACGTTGAGCCTCAGGTAGTTTTAGCAACGGTAGTAGTAAAGGTTAAGAATCAGGCAGGGTGTTTCGTGTCTGCCAGAGCTTTGCTCGATTCAGGTTCGCAAATTAATTTGATGACAGAGGCCTTAGCAAACAATCTCGGTCTAAAAACATTGAACAGCCCCATAGATATAAGCGGCGTTGGAGATATTTCTGCGAAAATTTATTCGAAAACTAGGACAACAGTGCAATCAAGGTTTGACAATTTCGAGAAAAACATTGAATTTTGGATCGCTCGCTCAATAACAGATTTCCAACCTCAACATCGGTTGCAAATAAAGGATTGGAGAATTCCCAGGGAAGTAAGCCTGGCGGATCCATTGTTCTACAAGCCTCAAACAATAGATATGCTACTGGGTGCAGATCTGTTCTTTGATTTGATGATAAAGGGTCACATTAAATTGGGCCCAAACTTGCCAATTATGCAAAACACTCTTCTCGGATGGATAGTTTCAGGGGCTTATTGTGCAAACGGAGTAAGTAGACCGTCGTGTAATCTCTTGGAGAAATCGTCGAGCAAAATATGTCGTGATTTAGAGAAGTTGGTGGAAAGGTTTTGGAGAACGGAAGAGATTTCCAATAAAATTATTCGCACTCCTGAACAAATTATTTGCGAGCAGCATTTTGTCGAAAATGTTAGAATCCTTGAAAGTGGAAGATTTAGGGTCAAGCTTCCATTCAAGGATAATCCACGTCAACTTGGCAGTTCTTTCGAAATAGCCAGAAAGCGTTTTCTGTCGCTCGAACGAAGGTTGAACAGAAATCCAGATTTGAAGATCGAATATGCGAAATTCATTCAGGAGTATTTGGTTTTGGGCCACATGTCAATGATTAGTAAAATTGACTTTACACAGCCGCATTATTACATGCCACACCAGTGCGTTCTCCGACCTGACAGTTTGTCCACAAAACTTAGGGTAGTCTTTGACGCATCGTGTCAAACGACCTCTAATATATGCCTCAACAACATTTTGATGGTAGGTCCAACGATTCAGGAAGAAATGTCCGTGATTGTGCTTCGATTTAGGTGTCATAGATATGTCTTAGCAGCTGACATCAAAAAGATGTATCGCCAAGTTGAAATCGATCCTGAGGACAGGAAGTATCAGCTGATATTATGGAGAAATGATCCAAAGGAGGATCTAAAAACGTTCCAACTTAATACCGTCACATACGGAACTTCTTCGGCCCCATTTCTCGCAACTCGATGTCTGAAAGAACTTGGTGTTAGGTGTAGTGAGGAGTTCCCATTAGGAGCAAAGGTCGTTTTGAGGGATTTTTATGTTGATGATCTTCTCACAGGAGCTAATTCCGTCGACGATTTGCGTCAAATTCAAAGGGAAGTAAATACTATCCCCAAATCGGCTCATTTTGAGCTTCACAAGTGGCAATCTAACGTGTCATTAGATACATCCACTGAAACAACGAACGTAGAGCTGAACGTAGACGACCTGGAAACGACAAAGACGTTAGGGATTTCTTGGAATCCACGACAGGATACGTTCCAGTACTGCTACAAAGATTCTTTTTCACCAAGCAAGCTCACTAAACGTACCATCCTATCGGCTGCGAGTAGATTGTTCGATCCTCTGGGCTTAATTTGTCCAATCGTAGTAAAGGCAAAAATGTTTTTAAAATCATTGTGGATGGAAAAATTAGACTGGGACGAGGCTCTGCCTGATGCATTTGACTCTTGTTGGAAAGAATATACGGCAGACTTGCGAAACTTGAATGCTATCAGCATTCCCCGATTTATCTTTCAACCACACTTTAGGAATGTTCAGATTCATGGGTTTTCGGACGCGTCAACAAAGGCCTACGGATGCTGTTTGTATGCAAGGTGTGAGGACGAATGCGGAAACATCTCGGTTAATTTGATTGCTGGTAAATCCAAGGTTGCGCCCGAGAAAACTCTGTCACTGCCTAGGCTAGAATTGTGCGGAGCTCAAATGTTGGCCAAACTTTGGAGCAAGGTCAAAGCAGCATTCGAGTTTGACTTTGAGCAAATTTATTTTTGGGTAGATTCCAAGATTGTGTTGTGCTGGCTTGATGCGTCACCAAGTGTTTGGGAAACTTTCGTCGCAAATCGAGTAAGCGACATACACTCGTTAAGTTCGGATGTCTACTGGAGGCATGTAAGATCAGAGAATAATCCAGCGGACTTAATCTCAAGAGGATGCAACGTCAATGATTTACAACACTCATCTTGGTTTGCGGGGCCGGATTTCCTGAGAAAAGGATACAGCGAATGGCCAAACAACGCGAATTTAGCTGAAGTCAACGTACGTGAACCGTTATTAGAACGAAAGAAACGAAAAAGCATTTTCGCATGCAAAGTTGTAGGAAAGGACTTCTCAGAAATCTTCTACAGACACAGTTCCTACGTTAAGACGCTTCGGATCGTAGCGTATATGCTAAAATTTATCACGGCTGCTAGAGGTAATAGATCCGCTGGAATAGAACTGTCGGGAGAAGACCTCAACAACGCATTGATTACAATTGTGTGGTATATCCAACAACAAAACTTCGCCAAGGAGATAGCAGAAATTAAGGCTGGAAGATCTACGTCAAACCCAAAACTTGCGAAATTGTGTCTAATCTTGGACGAGACTGGAAAAAGGAGTATAGCCAGGGTAGGTGGTCGGATAGGCAATGCCGATATAGCGCTCGACCAAAAATTTCCTATGCTCTTACCAAACGACAATCCTTTTGTCAAGAATTATGTTAGGTACGTGCATCGTAGCAACTTTCACGCTGGTCCGCAGGCGTTGCTCAACTTCGTGAGGGATCGCTTTTGGATCATGAATGGAAGAATAGTGGTTAGGCAGATTGTGCGCAACTGCGTCCATTGCAGAAGGTATAGGCCAAAACTGTTGCAGCAAATTATGGGAAATTTACCAAAGGATAGGTTAACACCCACCCGACCATTCTCTGTCTGCGGGGTGGATTTCTGTGGCCCGATACTGACGTCATGGAAGATTCGCGGGAAGCAACCCTATAAAACCTACATAGCAGTATTTGTCTGTTTTTCTTCAAAAGATGTGCATTTGGAACTTGTTTCTGATCTAACATCCGATGCATTTATAGCAGCACTCAAGCGTTTGATAGGGCGAAGAGGTTGTCCAACAAAAATCTATTGCGACAATGCGACTAATTTTGTAGGAGCTAGGACCAAATTAGCAGAATTTCGCAACAAATTTTTTACATCCCATAATAAAACCAATATTTTAAGTTTCGCTTCAGAGAAGATGATGGAGTTCAAGTTCATCCCACCTCGAGCGCCGCACTTCGGAGGACTCTGGGAGGCAGCTGTGAAGTCGGCAAAGGGACTTCTCTACAAAACCTTGGGCAGCGCGCTATTGACATTCGAGGAGCTGGCGACAGCACTGGTTGAAATCGAAGGCATCCTAAATTCGAGGCCAATCACTACAGTGTCTTCGGATCCCAACGATATCAGTGCGCTAACTCCAGGGCACTTTCTAATTGGATCTGCGATCAATTCTTTCCAAGAGCCAAATTTTCTTAATGACAAATTTTCCTATCTTAACAGATGGCAACGTGTATCTGCAATCAAGCAACACTTTTGGAAGAGATGGTTAAGCGAGTACTTCAAAAATATCCAAGTTCGCTCCAAGTGGTTCACAACTCAGCCGAACATCAAAGAAGGAAGTCTGGTGATGGTCCACGAAGACAACTTAACCCCGTACAAGTGGGAACTTGCTCGAGTAACTAAGACCATTAAGGGAGGCGACGGGAAGGTACGAGTAGTTGAACTGAAGACTAGTTCCGGAAGTTATCGGCGTCCTATAGCAAAGATCGCCCCAATACTAGAAGACGGTGATTGACGGTGTACAACCCATCAAGGCGGCCGGAATGTTCGCGCCAAATAACAATTGACTCATTGTACCATATTAAACAACAGTACCAATTTCCCCAACAGTACCAATTTCCCCAACAGTACTAATTTCCCCAGAATTATATTCACCACACCTGCTATTGCTCCCATATAAAACGCATCCCAACCCTAATTTCCCAGCCAAAAAACCATCATACTCGTTCGAACGAACCAACGCTATAAAATAATACAATAAAGTTTGAAATTATTTGAAATTATTATAACGAAATCAAGCGTGTTTTATTCAGTGGCATTTTTTTTATTATTTTCTACAATCACATTAGGGAGCTATTACTTTGAGGTTGCTAAGGAATTTTCCTACCACGAATCCGCTATCAAACAAAAAATTGCATTGCCTATCACGGCGACTGATTAATAAGGTTTTGTCAAAAAATACTAAGAGGACTCATTGGAGGACCGTAATCATAAAAACCATTTTCTACGATGCAAGGACATAGAGGAAAGAGAACAATGAGTTCCACGGGCTGTATAGCATGATTAGCCTATCCGAGGCGTGAGTGCGAGTCTCCTGAGATGAAGGACAATGTAGAGGGGATATTATTAACGCTACAGCCCGAAAAGTCTTTGATTCCTATCCGATTCCGAATTGGATTGGAGGCAATTAGAAAAAGATAGTTCTAATTGGAGTGGTGAAATGGTCCAAGTTGTTGGCACTATCTTAGTAAATAAGTTGTCTTTCATTAACCTACACAAAATGCAGCTGATGAAAGAAAATTGTTCGCATTATTCCTCTGTCAATCAATCTCTATCCTATGCATCTGTATCTGGCAGTCAAATTCTTATTAAATTTAGATACTAAATTCTTGAAAGTATTTCGCCTAAATTCAACGAATTATTTCAGCTAATATACTGCAAAAATCATTCGTTTCACTTTTGAATTATTCAAAAAAGCCGAAGAGATAATTGAAAAAGTTATGCGAATTGCCAATGCAATTTGAGGGATAGTATCCCATCTTCAAACTTTTTTTTTCTACTATCAATACCCACTAGAGCAGAGGGAAAAGTTAATATATTCTCAGGAAAATAACTCAAAAAATACTGCGAAAAAAATGCCCACCAATCCCTTTATTAGCTGCCTTGGTAGGGTTACAGGAGTTTTTAGTAAATTGCTCTTGACATTTGTGCTTCAAGATTTTTCGTTATGTAAATCTGGTGCCCAGTTTAAAAAAGGAAGGGAAAGGAAACAGCAGTTATTTATTGTTGGTTTAAGTTCTGAATAAATGGAAGTACTTGAGAAATATAAGTGCCAAGGGTAAGAGTATATTTCCTGTGCGATTTAATTGTTTATAACTTAATCATCTACCAGTTTTCCTAATAAGTAAGCCTATCTGAAATTTAAACAAATGAAAGGTAATCACTTGGAAACTTGGACAAGCATCCTGGATATGTATCAATGTGATAAAAGATGTGCCTCCCAATAAATGAACAAAGAAGTGAAAACCTACGCTTAGGACAATTAAACATGGCCAAGCTATAGCTTCATGGTACTCCCGCCTTCAGCCATCATTGTTTTAAAAGAATATTTCAAGTAAACTTCGAGGTCAGAAGATGTTTGAGAAGTAGGACGAACGAACGAATCATGGGTAAAAAGTACATACAAAATGCTTTATTGTGTCTACCATTAAGTCGGTAGACTTTTGGTGGTATGGCTTTTTAAAATTAAACCAACTTAAGTGGGTAGTCTATGTCAATTAGCGGTTGAATGTTTTAATACTATAAAAAGAAAGTAACAAAACAACGAAAAACGTAAGGTTGGAGGTGTATGTTGCAGAAGGAAGGGCCTGGTGCAAGTATAGTGCAAAAGTTTAACGAAGCTGTATGAGGTTTTAACAGCATGAAAAACCAGAATCAGATATTGACAGTGCGTTTAGGGCTGTCATTCATCACATCAAATTCTAAATATGGCAGAGCTCAATTATTTTTCATAAAATACTAGTTCTTCTTGATCCATTAGTTAGATCGATGTTGTATGTATAAGCCCCAAAAAGCATCATTTGACAAGCTTGCTTGCTAAATAATGAATAAAACATTTTGACCCAAACATCTGAAATTACAAATTTCTACTTCATGTTTCCTCACGGAGACATATTCAGGCCGTATGTCTCAAAGATTGGGATGTTCATATGACGAGCTTCTTTCGTCAAAAACTAGTATAAATATTAGTTAATTTTTGTCCAGCGAGCTGACTTTGGTAGTGTTGGATAATTTGTGAATGGCCTGGGCATATGATAACGATCAAATTTTGGATCGGCCCATGAATCGAGGTCCTCACATTCCTACAATACGAGAAAGAGCTGATCGGCTAATAATATTGTCTTTTGTTTTCTTTTAAAACAGCGTCTAGACTGCTAAGTAACTGGTAAGATTCCAGAGCTATATAAGAGGAACAATAATTATACATACAGGTAAACTTCCACGGCCAACGAGATACTCCCTTTAGACTAATTCTTAACGTTAACATCATACTCGTAATGACATATCCATTCCACCTTAAAGTTGGGATGTGAAAATGTGCAAAGATCGATAAACCGGAATTTCTACGGAACATATTCGATGTCCTCAATAAAAAGGAAGCGTAATAGTTATAATAGCTCAACTATGCCATCTCAAATTAGAAGTGGAAACAAAAATGTTTTCGCAACCGGAGGCGAGATGTACGCCGCTAAGGTGCAATGAAATGGACACCAAGGGATGGTTTCAGGAGCATATCTCATTTAAACATCAAATTACACAGACTTTGTACAACATCTCTTGAAAATGCTAAACAATTTTTTCCTGCTATCGGATGAGATTCACCTTATGAGATTAAGGGAGCACCTCGCTATTTCAAACTATTCGAATGGAGTTGTAGACTGGAAATAAACGATTAAAAGTATCAAAGTATTATACGAGTATGTAGAACAGGGGAGCATTTTTAAAGTAATGTATGCAGTTTTAGTCTGCGCCTTACCAGTTTTTTTTATTGACTTCGGGCATTTATCAAAAGGTCATACAAAGACGACCTGAAAGAAAGTGTTCCTGACAAAATTATCTTCACCACTAACTCTACACATGAATGTGAAATTGTCTAGTTCTACAATACGGTAAGCTGTCAGAAACCTTTCAAGCCCAGAGAGGCGTATAGCAGAACTATCACTCTATCGCTGCTTGTTTTACTGGTGATAACAAGCTACTTTATACACGTAACTATGTCGAAGGGAAGCAAATGAATGCAATGGATGATAAGGATTTTCCAAAATAGTCCAAGTCCGGGGCGATGAAATCTACCTGTTTCTGTATATGGTTTTTGATCTATGAATTTAAGATCTGAAGTAAGCGAGTAGGATTTATCATGATTTTCGCCCAATCAAAAATTTCCATGCAGGAGTTCGATAAGGAAAGCCTGACAATGACACCAATTTTGATGTTAGCACCAGGATTGAGGATGAATGCTAAAGAGCAATCAGCGAGGCCGCCTTTGGCCCCAACAAACAAACCCCTTGTTCGATGACTAGTCTGCAAATCTAGATAAACAC